>BGNK01004714.1:21247-49700 GCA_003297005.1 Symbiodinium sp. clade A Y106 | reverse complement strand
GCCTGGATCCCTTCTCACGATAAACAGCCTGCATGGCGGCCCCCGCCCAACTTTCCTGACACAGCGACCTGTCGTCGCGCCAATGCCTGTGCCGATGCTAAGGTCACCCAGCTGCTTGCCCCGGCTCGGCCCTCTGTGCAGCTTGCGGCGAGTGACCTTGCTTCTGCTACTTCCTGGACCCAGCGGTGCCACTCGGCACAACGTGCAGCTACGCTGCCTTTTTGGGAGGCCTGCAAGGCCTCGTGGTTTGCCTTTGACTCCTGGCGCAACTAGCTTTGACGGTGTGCTCGCGAAGACCCNAGACCCAATCTGTTAAACACACTGCGGGCCGTGAGCTTTCCTGCCGCATTTTGCGGCTGCCGGTGCGCGTCTAAACTACCTTCGGGAGCAGGTTGACGTGTTTTACAACAACAACAACACTTGGCCATGGTTCCTCAGAGGGCGGTGCAGCTTGGAATAGGGTTTTGGAGAGTTTACGTTTCGCTGAGAACGTGCCCAAGACAAACCTTCTCAAACTTGGGCCATGCCTAACTCCCACATCATATACCCCGGAATGCAAATTCCTGCAATATGTGTCCGAACCTCCCCACCGAAGTCTGGCTGGGATGTGTGCATTCACCCAAACTTTCCTATGGCGACATGTAGAGATATGTTGGTAGATGTATAAATAAGCAAAGTAGATGTACATGTATATGCAGCTGTATACGTATTTGCATGTGCTTCTGTGCATGTACGTATGCTTTTATGTATGTACGCATGCATGCATGTTTGTGTGTATGTATGTATGTGTGAGTGTGTGTGTGTGTGTGTGAGTGCATGAGTGCAAGTGTAAATTACATGTGCATGCAAACGTCAAGGAAGAACAATGTGGTGCAATGTAGTGCAATGTAAAGAATGGCATGTACTTTGTAGTTGAACGTATGTTGTCTGGCTGTCCGTTTGTCTGTGCGTATGAATGCATGTTCATTTCGTTATGTGTATGCAGTTTGATGTGTACATACACATTTAGATATACACAGTGCGTACATATATGCATGTATATGTATATGTATGTAACAATGTTTGTATATACATATATACAGATATACATATATATATATATATATGTATATACACATACAAACTCACCAAAGCCCTCATGTGAGCATTGTTGCAGCGCAAGCCCCACACCCTCAGCCTTAACCCTAAAGCCTAAGCTCCGACATCTTAGTGTTATTCTTGTTGTTATTGTTACATGTTCTTGACTCATCATTCGGCAGCGAGCCCCGTTGAAGCACATTCCAAAGAGCCTCTGTGTTTGGGTACCTAAACCCCCTACTTCCGTTCCCTGGCTTAGTCGACTCCCTGCCGGATCTGACCCTATGCCCACGCCCCTCGGGTCTAGGGCCTCGCGGAAGGTCGCCTGAGTTACGTGAGGCTGTGCCAGTGGAGTGAGCTTACCTTTAGTCTCCATTGTAGTTCCTTGCTTGGTTCAACCAAGTAATTACATATTTGGGATCCTACAAGGTATCCCAAGAAAGGAACTATCATGGAAACTGAAGGTGCGTTTAGACTTTAGAACACCAAAAAAGGTTTCTACGGACGCAGTCTCTGTGGTCTGGAGGGTTTGCAGCGGTCTGCGAATTACACACTTCGCAGCGGGTAGCCTTTAACATTTTGGGTGTATTAAGAATCTTGCACAAGCCGAAAGGTAAGAGATGGAAAGTGAGGGCCTGCGGTTCAGACTTTTCGTGCGATGACTTGCCTAGCTGCGTAAGACTGCTTGAACGCTTAGGGCGGATAGCTGGCAAGTCGGGACAGAACTACTTGGTTTTGACTACGGTTCGCAGGATTTTGCATGAATGTGTAAACACCAAGTGCTGAAACGAAGTGGACCTTGTCCTTGGTTGAAGATGGCGGTCACATGAAGCAACGCCAGACTGGGCTCTCGGGCGTTAGATTCGCTCAGCTACTGTAGAAGCTTGTACTTTTCCTAAGGCTTCCTTATTGCAGTTGTTTTGATGTACATCTGAGCCCTATTCTATGAAGGCCCGTCTATTATAGCGGTCCCTGCGGACATTGCGGAGGACTCCTGGTCGTACTGCGCCGCGATTTTTTCCTTCACACCACCCTGATTCTATCCAGCTATATCCGGCTAAGTCGCTAAAGCAGGTTGACGACGAGCGCCTACATATCCGACCGGGTTTTCGGGTTTCGCTTTGGGGTCACGGGTCTTATGGCATTTGTCAAGTTGTGCTCTGCATGCAGATTTCGTGCGATGCCGGCTTCACACAGGTGAAGCCTGTGGGTTCGTGGTTCTGCCCCCAGTCTGGATGTAGGGTTCTCTGCGACGGACCTTGGCCCAAACACAGTTGCTGAGTCAGATGAACTTGAGCCGGGCACGCGTGCCTTAGAGATTGGCTGAGGTCAAGGTTTTAGATATCAGATACCAGCCGTTCGCTACTGTGCGCCACTCCCAAGATATGACGCACATCCGCTTGTTTGGGGCCGCTTGGTCTTTGCAATACACTGGCTGTACGCCCTCGGCTGGGTCTATGCATGCAAGTATAATGGGTTATGCCCGATCCTGCATGAAATTGCATCCTAAACCCTGAGCCCTACACCTCAAGCCCTAAACCCTATAACCACATGAAGTGAGTTCTGTACCAACCTCCCAAAACCTCTAGCGCTTCCATGGCTGCATCAACTTGGTCTTGGCTGTCCTGTCCCACCGCTGCGCCCTGAGCCGCAGTGCGGACCCTCTTTAATGCAGAGGTCGGGAAATAATGATCGGATTGAAATGAAGATTTCGATGAGTTGCTTCCTAAGGCTAGACGACTAAACTGCACAGCCCTACCGACATACCTCAAAGCCTGACAAAGCCCTACAGAAAGCATGCCAGAAGCCTAACCCCGACACCTCACAGCCAAGGACTCTGGAGTTGCCCGTGCATGAAATAATGCGATGAGAGTAAGAAATCCTAAGGAATAGAATAAACTTGGTAGAAATTCAGGTCCCCGAATGAAGCCTTCTATGCAGCTTCAGCTTCCAGGCTGTGCCACGACGGCAACTTCCGCTAGTGCCGTCACAGAGACCAGGAGACCATGGAAGTCTATGGTAAGATGAGGGCAGGTGATCCCATTATAAGGAGCGTCCCTGACGTCATGCCTGGATGCAGGGGTTTAGAGGACCGACAAGCTCCTACCATTCAGGTCACCGACACTCTTAAACTCGAAGCTCTCAGGCCCAAACACTAAACGTGCATCTCAAGCACGATTCAGGGTTTAGGGGCTTAGGGCTGTTTGGATTCAGGAGTTAGGAGCTTCACGGTTTAACTGGCAGAGGACACAATTTGTTCAGCCATTCACTCGGCACAGTCTTTGGGAAGGGGAGGCAGGCCACGGAGCCCTGGAAGCTCAAGAGACTGCTACTGGGCTCGAAGAAGATCAAGCTGACGTCGTAATGCAGCCAGAAGACATGAAAAGCATGAAACACCGGAGCGTCCACTACATCTAGTTCCAGGGTTGCAGCATGTGGCCTTCCAGAATTCTGCCGTCCTAACCGGAAAGCAACGAAAGCAACACCACATAAGAAGGCACCAGGTGCGCTGAGACATGTAGCCCCCTTCCCCACGAGGGCCAAACATACATTGAGCCCCACCAGCTAAAACACCGTAAAGCAACCTTACTGCAAGTATCCCCAAGTTGCACTGCAGCCTAAATTCTAAACCCAAAAACTTCAAATGGCCGGAATGCAGCGCAAAAAAATGGAACCCCTTATCGGTAACCCCAGACACCTCATCCGTGTTCCTTACATCCTCTGTCGAGGGAGGTCCCGCTAAGAAGCTATGCTTCGGGTTTATGGTTTAGGGTCCAGCACATCTTGTTCTGGCGTTAGAGGAGAACGAGGACTGCCTCCTCTCGCATGGCGGATGCTGGATCTCAGGTTGGGCTTTTTGAATTTGTGGCTCAGGGTTTTACCTTGATGTTCAAGAATGGCTGATCAGTGAATCAATGGTTTCACGGGGTGTTGCATAAAGTCGCTACTAGACTTTATGATGCGGCTTGCGGACGGCAAGAATGCCATTTGCTGTTGGGCTGTTCGAGGCAACTGTGTAGGTCCTCCCGAGCCCCGAGCCTGCCAAAATCCTGAACACGAGGCTACTTTGGGGGTTGGAACAAGTACCCATTGTCTTTCTTTAGGGTTTCCTCATTGTAGGTCTAACCCAAGCCCGAGTCTAATTATCAAGATGTCTGTATTACCGATGGCATGCTCGCGGCCTTGACTTGGAGTCCAAGGCGGCTACTTATAAGGTTAGTCAGCTTCGAAACCCGCTACAGTAGTATCATGAGAACTTTAGATACGACCATTCGAGGAGGGTTTGTGACATGGTCGCGGTCATCTTCAGGCAATAATAACATGACGTAGCCTACATCGCGCGGATGTAGTTCTGATGTTTTTGCAGCTTGACATTAGATGACTGGCAGGCATACCTTCCGGTTCCTGACTGCTGGCGCCAGCTTCATCAGGCACGGGCATCAATTTGTAGGGGACGTTTGCGATGCCGCGTATCCAGCAGCACCTGTAGCTGCATTGTACAGAATATTCTCGTGGATACAAAGTGTGTGTTGCAGAAGCTAGAGAACCCGAACAAGGCTCCACGCTTGTGCGCCAATATTCAGAACCCCCAAGTGGAGTGAGAGTCATCGTTGTCAGGTTCGGTCTCCACGACGTGCAATGGAGCCAAGGCCTTTTTCTGAGGGTGACAAGTAGAGTTCCTAGGGCTTAGGGCGACGAAGGCTTAGTGGGTTTAGGATTAACAGGCTTTGTAGGGTCTAGGAGTTCGTCGTCGTCGGAAGGAAATTATGAAATCTACTACCCGAGGTTTTTTCTATGTTCGTGGCGGTTGGGGTTCATACGGTTGTGCATTACGTCTTCACATAGGCTCCGCGAATGTTTGCCAAGGGTTCACTGGGACGATTCGGGAACGGGCCGCAGGGGCAACTTGGTCCGTGACGCTTGACACGCGAAGACCATTTCAAAAGCATAAGGCCTGAATATTTTGCAACGATTCCCCTTTATTGTCCGTATATACCCAAAGGTATAGTTATAGGACAGATCTTCTCTTCATCCAGAGGTTTGTTTCCTGCACATGTGGGGTCTACTGGTCAAAGTACTCAAAAGGTATATCCGGCGTGCCCCAAGGCACCGCACAGAAGTCCTTCCATACCTATTCGACACGTGGGGAGAGGTTTAGTTTCACGTCCCTAAACCTAAGCCCCACGCACACACGTCTCTGTGTTCGTGCGGCCGCTGTCATAGCTCGAGAGTCGACCCACCCCGAGTGTTCGACCTCGTGCGAAACACCTGGAAAGTCTAAGACTCCAAGTATGGTACTTAAGCAGTACCTGTAACTGTACAAACCCTATAAACTTTGTAGAGATCGTCTCAGTTGGATTTACTGTCAGGGATATTGCGGTCAGCGCTTCTCATTGCTACTGGTATATAGTTTGCACTAAAGCTCTCATTAGCCTGTTACAGCTCCGGTCTTACGATTCAAGGTGGGCGCCGCGTTGCGCAGCATTTAATTTTCGGGGACGATGTGGCCGCAGGGCTGCCGCCGAGAGCCTACAAGCTTTGTTCCAGCCAGCCCTACACCTAACCTGTCGTGCTACAGTCGACAAGGCTGTAGAGGATCAAGAACTTTCGTGAGTTTCGAATTCGCTAGGGTTTGATTGATTCCCCGTTTGATTCGCCAGGTACCTGTTTCAACCTGTGAAATACAACCCGGGAAATACCTCAAGAAGAGGCTCCAAGAACAGACTTACGACGGTGCGTACTAGCCTGCCTAAGTCTAGTCCACAAACTTCGCATACCGTAGACCCTTTCTATAAGCCCTAAAGGGAGTTTCGGAGAATTAGGGGTGCCTTATTTTGGAGTCCTTATAATGAGGATCCTACTATTTAGGTGCTAGATCAGGGTCCAACTCCCATAAATCCCAAAGCCAGATCCCCATTTTAGTGTCAATGAGAGAGTTTCTCTGCGGCTTCAGGAAGTGGGCTCGGCGAGATCTTCTCCCGGAGCCCCTTGAGAGCAGGGTCGTGCGTATAATGTAGGAGCCTAAATAAGTATATAATACTATAACTATCATAAGGGACCCCCAAAATATAGCATATTGTACACCAGAAACCCTAGTTTAATTATTTCGGCCCCTGTATTAAGGTCTATCGTGATGTGGAGGTACTTGCAAGGTCTAAGAGCCTAAGCATTGGGGGAGAGGGTTGAAGTTCTTGCAAGGCAGCGCTTCGGGATGATCGGGCCTTTCACCTTGGGGTTTCAAGTGTTTGGCTTTGGAGGTGTGGTGTTTAGGGTTTTGGTTGTTTGGAGTTGCAGAGTCTTGCTGCAGGAGCAATAGGAAGAAGAAGAAGTGATTGGTTTATGTAGCGACTGGCTACTGGTTTCAATTCGCGATTCGTCGCAAACAAAGGCTCTTCTGGGATCTGCATACTGGTTTACGTGAAACCGATTGCATGGGTTTGTAGGATTCTCTAAATTCTCTCTAGACTTCAAGCTTTAATGGGTAGGCATTGGATGGTCGAGTTTTCTTGGGATCTCGGGTTTATCAGAGTCTCGGTTCGGGTTTAGGGGTGCAGTTTAGGCTTCAGCCTTGACTGCTGAAGCCTGCTCCCTGGAGACCACCGCCGGGGTACAGTCGGCCTCAGATTTTTTTTGTCAGAAAGAAGCCGGTCAGCATACTACTGCAGTTAGGAGCATGTGGACAGCTACGACAATTGCCAGTCACATCCAAAGAGCGACCGTGTGTTTCTCGCGATGATGATGATGATGATGATGGTGGTGATTGTTGTGATACTGCCCGTGTCTGAGGATGCCCTATGTGTCTTAAGGCTGCACATGCTTCTTCCCACTTCCCGAGGCAGCGCCTGCTTAGCAGTGGACGTGCCTCGGCACCGCAGGAAGCATGTGATGCACACAATCCCATGTCTCATTAAGTGCTGCATCATCCAGTCTTTGAGAAACCTCCTTACGTTGATCCTGCGATCGGCAGCACCACCCGGCCTACCCAAAGGCCACATAGCGTTTGCTCTACATGTGAAATGGAGGCTTTCGCGAACGAGCATCTTTATAGCTTAAGATTTAGATGTTACGCTCTGGTGCAGGGTTTGACGGTCTGGCAAGCGTCTTGTATTCAGTGACCGGGATTTTGTCGCGGTGGCAATCTTTCGTTTTGGAGCTCGGTGGAGGGCCTGGCGTATGGATTTCCTGAGATTGACCCAAGGAGCAGAAAAGGCTATTCTTCTACATACTTCTGGGGTGTAGGAATGAATATCCAGCGAGCGTGATCCCTGTACTTCGGCCTAGGACGTGCTGACGCGAAACTGGGAATCCTGGCTTCCAACTGAAACTGAGTCAGATCTGCTGCCGAATTTGCAGATCCTGGCCTGGTTTATAGGGTTTAGGGTTCTCAATGTGAGATTTGGGACTGCATGCGCAGGACTATGTGTGCAGGAGGTTGGGCTTTTTTCGGGTTAAGATCTGGCTGTGGATTTGTGAGATCTTTAGTTTGAGGCCTTGTGCTGCACGTTTCAAGGGGAAGCCCCGCAGAGGAGTTTCAAGGCATATTTCAAAAGGCAATGCGCGACCCAGGCAAACCCAGCAATTTGCCCAGAGTAAGCTTAGTGCTTTGTGACAGGCAAAAGCTTGAGCCTCTGCGAAAACCAACCCGTCAGCCCTGAGACACCCGTCCCCTTCCTACAGATGTCCTGCCATCCCTCGTATGATCAGTCAGGCTTCGGGGCGTGACCTTCAAAACCTGGCGTGAGAAGCGCCCCCTACCTACCCTGAAAACCTACCTGAAAGGGCTCCTTATGATGATTGCTTTGTATATGTCCCGTTCACGTATTGTTTTCATCCCGGTCTTTTGGATTCCCTGAAGTTGCCCACCTCAGCTCGAAGAAAGGATATCCTGCCACAAAACCCGAAGCTCCTATCTTGGCCTGCCATGACTCAAGCTTTATATGGATTTAGAAAGAGTTCTTGCCACGATCCCATGAGGAAAGCTCGCGGCAGACTTGTCCCGGAACTTGCTGCTATGGCACCGCCAGGGGGAGTTCTCTGCAATCGGCCACCCGATGCAGCATATGACGTGTGGACAAACGGATTCAACTCCATACATTCTCGCTCTAGCGTCTTATGATCTTCTTGAGAGGAAGTACCGGCTTGACGGGGTGGAGCGCAAAAGTGATCAGAGCTCAAGGCATTCTGTACACCTCGCGTCGACCCCGCTCTCCCTCTCTCCGCCTCTTTGGACCTGTACGCCTCGATAAACTGCAGACGTAGACTTCCAGCAAGGTAACACTCCGAAGTCGTAAACCCCGCAGCCTGCAAAGGAAACCCATAAATTTTGTGCCGCAAATGGCACCTAATCCGAAACTCGGAAACCTCTAGGACGAAAGCTTAAGCCCTTAACCCCATACACCCTCGACCTTTAAAACTAAACTCACTAAACCATACTCAGCCCTATAGGAGGCAAAAGTCAAATCCGAAACCCGACCTCGCCCGCTCAAGCCGGTTAAAGCTCCCAGGCAGATCGTCGACTCCCATGCTTGGAGCGCTAAGAAGGCCTGGCTGCTCGTGATGGGGTTTAGGGATTGAGGGTTTAAAGGTTTCGTGTTGTTTTTTGGAGGGTTTAGGGCTTAGAGTTTCCGTAGGGTTGTAGCAAAACACTGCAGCGTGGAAAGTGGCAGCTGTCCTGGCGTGACGTTGCAAGCCGATCAAAGGTTTCGGTGTGTGTGGGGCTTGGTGTTTAGGGCTGTGAGTTTCGACTCTGGGATGCAGGGTGGTCCTGGCTTGGTCGTGCTTCTGTCAGCTGAATTCGTCTCTAAAGTTCTAGAGACGTTCTCGTCTAGACAACTGCAACGCCCTCATCTCCACGTCTTCTGGTAGCTTGGTCTGTTGGGCGCGCGTTCTGGAGATCATGACTCCATTTAGTTTTGCTTAAGGGCTGATTGTGATGGACTGGCTCATGGTGGGCAACGCGCCAGACCCGAACCCTGCGATTGGAACAGGTAGAGTTTTTCGAGCAACACCTTTGCCACAGGTCAGGTAAGGTCTTGATACAAGAGCCCTAGATTGCATGTGAGCTTCTATGGTTGAAACTCCTAAACCTTGACGTAGACATGGCACACTCACACGTACAATTTGAGGATGGAAGAAAACCCTACATTGCTGAACCCTCTATATTTGAGCACAACCCTGTTCGTTGACTTTTCGGACGCTGGAAGCAGGAGGAGCGTCTCATGCAAGAACGAAAACCTGAAACCTGTATTTTGTTGGGGTTGGAGGTTTAGAGCTTGTCAGTGGTGTCACCATTTCGACAAATCTCAGCGAGCCTGCACACACCTGGATTCTAGATTCTAAATTCTAGGCCCTTAAACCCTGGACCCTGAACGTGGTCAACTGATGGGAAGAGTAGTTTTCAGGAGGCCTGCCTCAATAGAGGCTCGCTAGACTCTCGGCGGGAATAGGAAGAGGCTCTCAAAAAGAACCTAACCCGAACCCTGAACCTTAAAGTGGCTGAAGTAGGATTTCGGGGATCAGACTGGGCCCCAGAGGTGTCCAAGTTCGAACTCCAAGAGCTGTGGTCCCATGTTCTGAAGGATCGCAAGGCCAGGTTTTGGGGCTTAGGGGTTAGGGTATAGGCAACTTGGAGGCACTTCAGAGAGACCTCGTTCAAAAAGGATAGAGGGGGATTTGGTTTTGGGCTTGTGTGGTGGGGGGGGAGCTTGGTGGCTGGGGGTTGAGGGTGGAGGGGCGTTTGGGTTGAGGGATTTGGGGTGGGGATGCTGCGGCTGGGTGTTCAAGGACTTACTGGCTACAAGTTAACATCCAACAGCAATGCCTTCATTGTTGTTATTGAACCGCTGGGCCGCATATCATAACATATAACCCCGACGTATATTATATATATATATGTATATACATATATATATATATATGCTCACCCCCCCCGTTGACAGACCATGCCCTTGTGACAGTGTACTCTTGGCAGGTGACTCGGCTGAGATATTGTATCTAAACACACCACACACGACGATAATCTGTCTAGTAAAACCTTTACAGTAGATATACAACGTGTACTTTTGACATGCCATGTACTGAGGACGCATGCACCAGACGCGCGGCACATGAGTTAATAGTTTTGCGGTAGTATTGATATTAGGATGAGCATTAGTATGAGTAATAGTATTGGTGATTAGTGTTTACGGTAAGTATACATATCAATACTAGTTAATATAAACTAGTGTTAGTGCTCATGTTCGTGTTAGTGTTAGTGTTCGTGCCAGTGTCAGTGTCAGTAATAATACCACTGCTAGTATTAGCATCAGTCTTAATGCTGGGTTTAATGTCAGTTCATATTCGCAGAAGTGCTAGTATTAGCATCAATATTAGCATTAGTTTTGATATGTTAGTATATTGATCGTTTCGTATATTAAAAGCAGATTAGTATATCAATACATTAATGTATTCGAGCGGTAACATATTTGTATACTTGTATATTAGTTTATTTAATATGTTAGTACAGCTGGTGCATGAGTACACTAGGACATTGGTGTATGAGTATATTACTATATTAACATACCAGTATATTCGTACATTAGTATACTAGTATATGTACTATATTCGTGTATTGTCTAATGATTTATAAGTATGCCAGTATGTTGGCATATTAGTACACTACTTTGTCATGTCGGCATACTTGCATATTACAGTATTCGTATATTCGTATATTAGTATATTAACATATCAGTATATTATGTTCATACATTAACAAGTAGTATATTGTTACATTGGTATATGGGTATATGCTTATCCTAAAACATTAGTACATGAATGCATTACTATATACCTGTATTTTAAGATAGTGGTATGTATTTTTATGTACATTAGTATATGCAGGTGTCTATTAGTAAGGTATTAGTATTCATATCGACATGAATATGATTATTGGTATTTGTAGGAGTATTAATGTCAACATTAATCAATATTAGTATCTTTATGAAGCATATTCGTATTAGGCTTTATAAATGTGCAATATCAATATTAATGCTGGTATTAGCTTGAGCATTCAACAAATGATCAATGTCAGTAGTAGTATTGGTACTAGTATCCGTAGGAGTATCAATACATATATATATACGTATGTTGATATTCGTTTAAATGTGGGCATGAGTATTGACAGACCTTGCCTTCGAATGTGAGTCGTAGTGCATGGTCTGTCATCGGATGGGTCACAATCAGCCCTCCTGAAAATCAATTCCAAGAATTCCAAAACTTCCAAAAAGTCCAAAATTTCCGACATTTCCAAAATTTCCAAAATTTCCGAAATTTCCAAAATTTCCAAAATGGCCCGACCTAGTGGACAGGATTTTCCAAAACATAAGGCTGACTTTTTGGAAATTTTGGAGTCCCCTCCCTTTCCGGATTTCCCGAAATATCCAAAATTTCCAAAATGGCCCGACCTAGTGGACAGGATTTTCCAAAACATAAGGGCGGACCTTTGGAAATTTTGGAAATCCGGAAAGTTAGGGGGGAGAATTTTGAAAATTTTGGAATCAGCCATCCGATGACAGACCATGCACTACGACTCAGTTGAGAGGGCATGAAGAGGAGGCTGTGGGGCCTTCGTTTTGGCTCTCCTCTTTCTCCAGAAGTATATACTTATATACCACACATATATATAGGTGATCATATATGTATTTACATATATATATATATATATATATATATACGTATACATATCCTTGCGGGCCGGCCGTACGGGGCCGCCATCCGGCCGTACCGGGGGTCCCCGACGTATAACAGTATCATAACATATAATTAGCCACAGCTGTACGGGTGATATGTTATGCGTCGGAGACACCCCCGTACGGCCGTATCGGGCCTGTATATAGAGTTATGTGTTATACGTCGGGGGTTATATGTTACGTCGGGAGCCCTCCAGACGGTACAGAGGCCCCGTGGGGCCGTACGTGCGGGGATACGAGTATACGTTATACTTCGGGAGGATATATGTTATGCGCAGGTGGCTTACAGACTCGGCGATATAGCATTGCTCTTATGCCCTGATAAGTTGCAAGGGGTTTAGGGAACTGGTCGTTTGCTCGTTGCTTGCTGCTGAGCATGAAGTCTCCCAGAGATCAGCACCGTCGTCCTGCCTAGTTTCGTTCTCGGTCGTGAACAGTTGGGGTTTCGGGCCTAGGAGTTAAACCCTCGCACCTCAGCTGAACCGTTCCTAAACGCATGATTATTATCTTCTGTTTTCGCGGGCCGTAGTACAGGGGGGATTGCCTTGAGCACTTGAGAAATCCTACACGCTCCAAACCAGTCTGAATCTTGATCCTCAGCTACTCGCATCCTCACGTGCTTGCAAGCAGGAGTGCCGAAACTTCGAACCTCTAGCTGACTCTAGCTGCCCTGAATCTTGGGCCGGCCCTGCGTAACCCAAGCATTGAATCCCGAATCGTGCAATCACATGCTCACAGAAGTATGAATGAGGCAGTGTTAGCAATACACATTCTATACACATGGCACAGGATATAGACTTTACACAGGTATATGTTCATGACATACACGCATTTGTTTAAGGTAGTGAGTTTCTGAAATGCCATCTCGGCTTGAGGTCCTCGTGGTGATCGGGAGTGCTTTTCAGGCGAGGTGTGCATCACCTGGACCCTGGAATATGTAGAATGATAGCATCTTATGGGTGTCACGGCCATTATCTCACCTACGTTTGGGGGTTTTGGTAAAGCTGAGGGATCGAAGCTTCGGTACATAGCAGAGCCGGTCAACGATGACCTAAGGTTTATGGTCTAGGTTTCGGGTTTGCAAACGTTGCTCTAGGGTTCAGGGTTTTATGGTCCTTGAAAGCATGGAGTGCACCTGACCCGCAAAACCCAAGGTTAACCCCTGGGCCCAAAAGCCCAGAACCCAGAATCCTAAACCCTAAAGCCAA
The DNA here is from genome assembly GCA_003297005.1 of Symbiodinium sp. clade A Y106. Classification (NCBI taxonomy): domain Eukaryota; class Dinophyceae; order Suessiales; family Symbiodiniaceae; genus Symbiodinium; species Symbiodinium sp. clade A. Next base: position 36,688 of record BGNK01004714.1, on the reverse strand, counting down.
GCAGGAGGCAAAATAAAAACCTAAACCCTAAACCCGTAGTTCAGTCATGTCATGTACAAAGCGATCAACAAGATCCAACAAACATCTCCGAGGATAGCGCTCAGGTCGCCTTGGGATTATTTAGGTTTTGTTGGGGCTAGTCGACCTGTGCTTTCCTAGGAGCTGTTAGGTCTCGTGGATTCGGCGACAGCACACTCTTCAACCTCGTATGGTTGTTACTTGCTTCTGGGCCTTTCTGTTTGAAGAGTGTACTCTCCCCAGGGTCCAGCTCTCTAGTTGTAGTTTCGAACGAGGTCCCTGCGGTGCGACTTAATTTCAGCTGGGCGGGTGGCAAAAAAAAACCTAAACCCTACACCCGCTACACTGCCCAAAGCTCCGAAGCTCATCTCGAAACCCATGAACTCGAGGGTTTTTGAAGCTGCACAGGATCATGGGCACTTTACAGGTGAACTTAGATTAATCTATCGGTCTGTTTTTCTATCTGCTTACTATATGTATGTGTATAATTATTAAATACAAACATACATACACACATGCATAAATATATATATATATATGCATATATGCATATATATATATATATATATTTGCATATATGCATACATATACATATATATATACATACTCATTACGTGTATATATATATACATACATATACATATATATATATATATACATATACAGATACATATACATATACATATACATATACATAGGATATATACATACATTTCAGTGTATGTATATATATATATATGTATGTATGTATGTATTTATGGGGGTAACCACCAGTGAGAGCTCGGGATCATGGAGTTCAAGCACCCTCAGAGGCTTGATGACCCTTGACTCCTAGGCCTGGGATCTATTGGACCCCATAACACCTTCCTTTTTTCCGGGTTCACTGTCATGAATTTTTAGAAAAGTTCATAGCAAGGTGGGTTATTTGGGGTGCAGGGTAAAGGAAAATCTATATCCCCCGCGCCCACGAATGAACCGCCTCAGCCTTAGCTCTTTTTCTCCCCACGTCAGGTCGACGTGCTAGAGCCAATCTTGCATCTGGCAGCCGGAGCCGTGCCTCGCCCAGGGAAAGTGCAAAGCATCCTTGCCTTTAAGGGCGTTCATGCTTGGATTTAAGGCTGCGTGATGGTTTTGATTGTGACGGGGGTTTTGGGTTAGCCAGCTGCCAGCTATCTTCCCCACCTTCGCGGCATAAAACGTTTCAGTAGCTTAAGCCTTCTGGCCCCATACTCAAGATTCCAAGGGCTGAGTAAACTGGCAACCACACTTTTAGGGTTTCAGAGTATATGTTTCTTCTCAAAATATTAGGTCTGTGGTGATCAAAAGTCAAAAGAACTCCAAATCCTTGAAGCCCTGCACCGTGCGCCCGTCCGCAAATCTCCACGCCTCAGTTCGTTGCCGCGAACTTTCAACATTACCATGCCTAAACCTTCACGGCCAGCCGAAGTTGAGGAGGTGATCGCGGCTTGCCCTCAGCACATCATGATACTGGACATGCCCGGCTAAACGACCTCAACATTATCTTGTCTGCAAAAGTCGGGTTATGCAGTACGCATCTTGAGGCCGCCTCGTCAACCCTATGCCCAGCCGGCCATGGGCCTTCCTATTTAAAATCTGTCAAAACCTTGTGAGCTATGAAACTTGCAGGCCACAACACGAACCGCTCCGCATGTTGCTTAAAAGCTTCTCGCTCGCTTCCGAGAGCTGGATGTTGGAGTTATCTTAATGTTTCGTCATTATATCAGAACCAGGGCATTGCTGACCATACTGTTTGCATTTTATGAGGAAAGCCCTGAGGACCAAATTAAAGATCTCCAGGCTGTCTACTTCGTCCGGGATGCGGAGCTGGAGGACGTTTCAGGTGTGCTGCTCGGGTTAGGTTGCTTCTTGTCACACTTTGTCGGTGTTTGTGGTCTTTTCTCGCTGCTCCCCATAGCGTTGGACGTAAACGGGCTCGGCAATAGGCCAGATTATTTGCAGAAGTGCCTCAACGATAGGTTTGCGGAATCTTGGGGCTTCTTATCTAAAGCGAGGATTGACAAATTTACAATTGAGCTGGCAGGCTTCTCTGTTACAGGTTTTCCGAGCGTTAGACTAGGGATTCTTCCAGCAGATGGTAATATAGCGGTCTGAACACCAATTCGTCATGAACTTTTATCGTCGCGTAGCTGTATACTCTTACCGCATACCCCCAAAACCCTATTCCAAGTATCAAGACCCCTAAAATGACTACTGTAGATTCGGGATGCCTGCGTGGGCGACCTCACTTCACCTGAGCTGGAGCAAACTCGGACAGACCGGCGTTCACACCCTGCCGCCCCCCCCCTCCCCGCCACCGCCTTGGTTTAGACCTGCCAGCAGGCTTGTCGGGGTGAGGTAAAATACAGGGGCCTTAATTGGGGTATATTATGCCGTAACTATAATAAGGAACCCCAAAATAGTATTGGTAATGATTTAGGCCCCTGACAAAAAAGTATTAAGGATCTCCAGGTTGAGGGTTCCTAGGTTCCTAAACCCTGAGCTCTTATACGGCTTTGTGCAGGGGGTTTCGGGTTGAGAGCGCATATACCAATTCGATAGATAGGGAGAGGGAGAGAGCGCAAAGTAACGGGCTGTTAGGCTTTGCTTGTTGAGGGTTCTGCGGCCAGGTCTACTCGAAACACTCCGGAGCCATTCAGCTGACTTCAACACGGCACCGTGTGCTGGATTTATAAGTCTGCTATCATAGGTTGATACTACTTGGATTTTTGGAGGTTCACGGTGAGCTTTTCGACAGGGTTTAGGGTTTGGGCCGGATTGAAAGGCATTTTGCAGAGTGTGAGGGTGTGGTGGGAGGGCCGGTTTAAAAGCTTGCAAGCGTTCAGGCGTTAGTGAGTAAGCCCAGACCCTTCACTGACCCGGTTTGGATGATTGGATGCTGGGGGTTTGTGGTGTATACGCCAGCATGTGAAGGCCCGACCTGGCGAACTTCCCGGGTTCGCACCCTTTCCTAAGGCCCAGTGCACACCCAATGCTCAAAATTCGGCGCCCCATCCGATTACACATAAAGTGACAGAGAGTCAACATACAAGGAGTCTCAGGGCCTATTGCAAGCTGCTTTTTGCATCTGGTGGGGTGTACCATGCTTTCGTCATGTGCATGAGATGCCGTGCGGCTTGTACAATCTAATTTGCATACTTGGTTCTCCGACTTGTTCATGTGAAGTCTTTGTCGCCTCTACATCCACCCGTCACTCTTGCGCTGAAAAGCTAGCACCCCCTTGATGCTTGAAACGTTTCCTTTCTTCTGGGCACCAAGGACTAAGGGACCGCGCGGAAGGATCAAAATGTCCTATCCCCCGTCCTATAATTAATTAATTGCCATGCAATACTATTTTGGGGGTTCCTAATTATACTCATAGTATAATCGGCCGCAAAACCCTGTTCTAATTATTAAGGCTCCTATATTACCCACACAACCCTTCTCCGGGTGTCAAGGCCCCTGTAGCAGGGGACGACCTTCTGGATCTCTCGCATTTCTGTGGGATATAGGTCGTTTGTGTGTATGTGTGTGTGTATATACTTATATGTGCGTGTATATAGGTGTGGGTGTGTGTATAGGTGTGTGTGTGTGCGTGTATTTGTTATATATATATAGATATATATACATTTATGTATATGTACACGCAGAGGCTTCAAGCCCTAAACCCGGTACTATTGTCCGAGTTGCGCGAGTCCGAACCCCCTAATGAATGAGACTTTCAAAACCCCGAAACCCCGAATTGCCAAAGAAGTTCTCAACAGCTCAACCATCCTCAACAACCTAAGCCCCCTCAACCCTTAGCACAATGTTTAAAAAAAAAGTTTCAGGGCTTTAGTGTCCCTAGCGCAATGTTTTGAGAGAAGACCTCGGACCCCCCCAAAAAAAAAAAAAAAACGCAGGTGCTACTCGCCATCGAGTCGCGGTCATCTGCCCTTCTGGCCGCCGGCCTCGACCCTTGTTTTTTCATAATGCGGGCCTCCAAATAGCACAAAGGGCTGGAGGTGTAGCCGTGTTGAACGGAACACACAAAAATACAAATCTAGTCGAGTCGGTAGAAACCCCACTCGAAAACCCTAGAACCCTAAAGTCACCAATATTCGGAAACCACATTGAACTCTAAATCTGATGTGGCGAGTCTACCTAGAGGCTCCTACCCTACCCCTTTTCAGGGCGCCTACTTTTCAAGATAACAGATCCTAACCATAAAGCTAGGTATCCCAAAAAAGAAACCTGAACCCTAAACCCTAGGGTAGGAGCCTCTAGGTAAGGAGCCAGCAAACTCCAGAGACCTCGGAGGCCCGAACAGAAGCAACCGGTTCGGAAAGGGGCGCGTACTTTAGAGGCTAAAACTAGGTAGGGCTTTGGGACATTTTATATTTTCCCTTATTGGGCTTAAGAGGATCTTATTTACTAATCAAAAGCTTTCAAAGCCCCACCTAGTTTTATAATTACCTATGCATTTTGGGGGTTCCTTATTGTAATTATTTAGTGTAATGAGCCCCAAAGCCCTATTCGAACTATTAAGGCCTCCGAGAGAGCGGGGCGGGATAGGTAACGCAAGGGCCACGGAAACCGCCATAATCAACGGGGTTAAAAACGGCTGCAGCAATAAGTTCAGGACCGCAGAAATCCCACAACTGCTACGCCTGCTAGTCCCAGTGCAAGTACTAGTACTGGTGCGAGTAATACTGGTACTGGTGCTTGTGTCCTTACTCGTGCAATTGCTACCACTGGTTGCGCTTTTCGCCCACAGAGAAAGCCTCAGCCTTGTCTCGCACTGAGGCGTCGAGTGTTAAAACAAGCCTTGGAGTCTAAGTTTTAAATGCTCTTCTAAAGCTGGCATATCTTAAACCTAACATCCTGAATTCGAAGTGGGTTTACGGCTCTTGGGTTTAGGGTTTTGGCGCTCAGGCCCGGACGCTCGAGGCGAGTCAAACTTCAAAGTTTGCTCCCGAAGTAGGTATTATTTCATTTGTTTGCCATAGTTGCTTCTCGGGTTTCGGGTTTCAGGTTTCGGTCTTTGTTCGTGTACGGCTGTTGATATAGGTTTTTAGACACGGCTCCCCACGCCAAGAAAGGCTTGACTGATGCTCAGGACTGCACCGTGCAGACCTTGGACGTCGGAGCCCTGCGAATATCGCCTGCCCCGAGGTCCAAAGCTAGAGCCATGTAATGTAGGAACCTGATTAAGAAATCCCGGCCCCATAAGCCGATTATATTAGGACTCATATGAAGAAGCCTAATAAAGACCCAGGGTTTATTAATCAAACTCCCACAGTAGCATGCTGACCACCTTTGGAGGTTGAGGGTTCTTGTAGGGTCTAGGGCTTAGGGCTTTGGAACTGCTTGTTTTTCAGGGTTTGAAAAAGTTGTCCTCCTATAGTACTATATAGGATGGAGTCTTGCTTCTTGGTGCGTATTGCCTTTATTGGTTCAGGCAATCAGAAAGGCTTGAGGGGGCCACAAGGTCCTGTGAATTATGTGTTAGGCTCCATCAGCGTTATGTTAGACGGCTTGTACCCGGGACCCGAAATGCTCCAAGGTGTTGCCGCATTCAGATGATGCTGTTCTGATCTGTACAAGCCTGAGGGTTTAGGTTCTGATCTTCAGTTCAATTTGCCAGATTCAATTTCGAAGTCATTGCTTCTAGCTGGCCGGGCAGTTGCAGGTAGCGTGTAGGGGCACGGCGTCCCATGAGATTCTCGACTGCTTTGCAGGCGTAGAGGGATGAGTTTAAGAGGGATGATATAAAACCCAGGGGAAGCCTACGCTGTAGTTAGACGAACCTTAGGCTTTAGTGTGAGGTCAAGCCTTCGGCCCTTGTTTCAGGACATAGGGTCTCGCTCGAAGTGAGTTCCCATTCAAACGGGCAAACCCTCAATATCAAAGGCACCACTCCCGAGCGAAAGCCCAGCAGCCTCAACACCTCCAAAAAATCTTTGTCATAGTTGGGTAACATTTTACATTTTTATGAGTACTTGAACCCAATAATAAGGAAAAAATGAACAATTTTAATCATATCCCGACAATGAACTAGGAAACCTCCAGAAAATCCTCGGAGCCCTCAATCTCTGAAACCCCGACTGTTCAGCAGGCAGCAACCCGTGCCGTCGCCTCTCACGACAGCCAATGCCGGTAGCCAGGCGTGGGCTGACATGACAGCTGACAACTTATGTTCCGATTCCTCGGTTTCACGGCTTATGGGGTTTTTAGGGTTTAGGGGTATACACTGCAAGTCCGTGCTTAAAAAGGGGTTCAGGTGCTGCAGAATGCTGACCTTGCAGAAGGTTGGCAAAGGAAAAAGGCACCAGCCCAATCCGGATCAAGTTGGCTACACTCGGCACTTTGGTCATATGACAAGGATACATGGCCGCCAGGTTGTGGCAGGAGCTGGTGCATGTCCGACATGCAGCAGTCCTTAGCTGGTGCGAAAATCCTGAGCCCTCAACGTTAACCAATTGCCGGCCAACTTAAGACCCTGGAGTGCGATCAATTGCCGACGTCATAGGGTCTGAGTGGGGTTTAGGGTCTAAGGGAACCGAAAACAAAGCACATGCTGCCACCCAAAACGTTTGTCCACATTCTCGGTTTAAGAGAACAGGGCACCTCCCCCCGATGAAAATGTAGGGATCCTCGTTTGGAGACCCGAAGATCGGTTCCCGAGCTTTCAGAACCCCGCACATGCGCCATGCTGAGGCCTCGTATGGATGTCTGCATAATGCGCGCTTAAGACCCCTTATGTATGCCAGGCAGCATGGGCTTCCTTTCCGAGGCAAGGTCTCCTATTTGGGGTTTGGGGCTTGAGGTTCAGGAGGAACTCTTGTAGCACCTTTGACGTTTGAAGGCCTTCTGCCCTTCTAGCTTCAAGGACAGTTAGGGGGTCCGATTTAGGTTCTTGGTTCTAGTTTAGTATTGTCTTTGCTGCTGCAGCTCTTCTTGTTTTGTTGACTTAGGTGTTTGAACTTAAGGCTCTGCATGCCGGCAAGAACTTGCCCGCAGGTCGCTGTGACTTGAATCCGGTTCTGCCCAGCAAATCCACTGGAGCCCCGAAGCAACAAGGAGATGCGCAGAATGCAAACTAGATGGAGCTTTCAAAAGACTCTGACCCGAAACCTGACAAAGCCTGAGCCGGCTTGCTGCGGAAAGTCTGCAACACAGGCCGCATCTCAAACGATCCACGGACTGGCAGAGCTTGAGACTTTGAAAGCAGTCGAAGAGCTTTCTGTGCCGGGCTATATGACATGACTTTGTGGATAGGGCAGCTAGGGCACAGACCCTCAAGCTCCAATCCAAACACCCTGTATAACCCCCTGAGATCCCCTACTTTATCTATAGGTTCTATTTGAAGGGTCCCCGAATTAGCACAGTATGTACCTACAACCTTGCTTCGCGAGACATTCAGCCATGCAAGAGGCAAAAATTAGACCCTTCAAAGACAATATTCAGATCCCTATAAAGCCTCTATAAATTCTCTAGATCCTGTTTGCATTGCAAAACTGCGGTCGAAAGTAACGCTGCCTGGGCCTTGGCAAAGTAGGTGAACTTTAACCCTACATACGTGAAGTTAAGGGACAAACCGATAAATGGAATTATCAAACCTTCAGGTATGGGGCTATATAGCCTTCCCAAATGACAAAGTTCACAACTTCAGATAGAAGAACCCACACTGAGGACTCCAAGTTTTTTCAGCCAAAACAGCCTTCACCCGACCAGGTGCACTCATCTGTACGTAGAGGTCTCAAAACNAAGTTCACAACTTCAGATAGAAGAACCCACACTGAGGACTCCAAGTTTTTTCAGCCAAAACAGCCTTCACCCGACCAGGTGCACTCATCTGTACGTAGAGGTCTCAAAACACACGCACTCCCCCTCACTCCAACTGCCAAAGGGGGAGTGATTGGAAGGTTTCGGAAAAGATGGTATAGACGCTTATGGATCGCCACAAATGAGACCCCATCTGTTCCGTGCACCTCTTGGTCGTCGAACTGATCTTCGGGACAAAAGCCGGACTCCATTCCGAACTCGTTCTTTCCGACGAGCCCTTTTAAAGGGTAATTCGATGTCGAATCCTTGGCATCCCAACGTGTACAAACGTTAACTGAAGAAGAAGAACCAACGATCCCAAACAGCGCTACTGGCTGTTTGAACAACTTCCTTTGTAGCTGCTCAAAGCTGTCTTCAGCTGTGGGTCACAGTTCTAGGTCTACTATCCATAGATTCCATTAGAATCCATGGTCGAGGGCTCCTTTAAAAACCGGCAACCGTAGTCGCCGAGTAATGGCACGAGTGATCTCCCGTTCCCAGAACCGCACAGAAATCGCAACCTCCCTCGCATATGGGCTTATAAGAAGTTGAGAACCTGCTCCAGAGAGCTCAAGCCTCAAACTACGTCCTTCAAAAAACCCTTTCACCCCTTGCCGCCTGGACTGTCATAAAAACAAACAGAATCACACGGACCCACCCTGCAAGAAACTCCTCAGCAAGAGAACTAGCGGCAGCCCAAGCTAACCTACCAGAACGCCCCGCTACAGACCTAAATGCCGAATCCTGAGAAGGTTCTTGATTCGCAACATCACTGATACTCCCCCTGGCCTCGAGAGCCTGCTCCCAATTCGTCCAGTCCCCAGATTCCAAACCCGCAATAATGGCCCCAATATCAGCTTCGGTCCAGCCCTGAAGAGGGACATCAAAATAATCATCCACATAGAATACTCTCAAAATTCCTGGAAAAGCTGCATAACGAGCTACCGTCTGACTAGAAGCCTCCGGCAGTTCTAACTCACCGCTAACGTTGCCAGGAAGAAGTCCAACTTCACTAGAGGAAGGCTCTGCTGTAGATGTCTGTTCGGAATCTTCTGAGGAATCAGAGGAACTTGAGTCTGCCGCGAAAACCTGTCGTACAGGGGCAGGGATAGGTTCTACAGCGGCCCTATGGGGACGGGCATCAAGTTCCTCATCATCGCTGTCATCCACAGCAAAAGGAAATTGACGTTGACCCGTATTAAGGTAGACTTCCGCGGCATGAAATGAAACAACCCCATCTGCCATTCTCTGCGGTCCTGTGGCTCTCAACCACAAAATTAATGCCATGACTACATGACTACGAAACCCCTGAGCTGTTGATCTAAGATAAGCCCATTCCCTAACACGAGTGCCTAGGAACGATAGTATTTGATAGCCCTGCAACAAGAACAGTTTCCACAAGTAATGAGTAGTGTGGGGAGGGGCCCAAACCACATAAGGAAAATGCTGAAACCGAGAATCTTCATCCCCGCCTTCATCGAAACCACCACCCTCAGCTACCCACCTGTCGACTAGCTCAAACCACTGAGGACATTCAAACTCTAGCGCTCGAGGACCTACCTTTAGGGCTTCGTACACGGATTGCGCTAATGCATAGCGTTGATAGTTTGAAGTTGTGCGGAGTTGCCACCATCCATCTGCTCCACGGCCCAGAAACCTTAAAATCAGAAGACCTGCTGCCGAAAAAAGCCTCACTAGGAAATGTACGCGAACCCAGGTCCCTACGTAGGGGAACCCTTCCAAATCATCACCACTCTGAAAGCAATCCTCGTAAGTGACAGCAAGATCCCAATGACTGTTGAACCCATGACTGCCTGAGCTTGTGCCGGTAGGCTCATCCAACTCTAGAGTTGGTAGAATAGGGACATAGGGAGCCGTGCTACTAGAGCTCCCCCCAATCTGAACACTAGGGGACGGTACCACCCTACTACTCCGACCAACACCCTGCTGAGGTCCCTCAGCCCTCGATGAACCCAACCGAAACACTTCCGAAGAGCCCTCATCAAACCGTTCCCCAGACCCTTGACCAACAGAATCTGCCCTCTGCTGAACAGTGGAATCTGCACTCGGCTGACCAGTGGAATCTGCATTCAGCTGAACAGTGGAATCAGCACTCGGCTGACCAGGGGAGTCTGCACTCGGCTGAACCATGGCTGTCGGCCCACCCGAACTCGAAGAACCTCGAGCCTGAAAAAGCCTCGGGGACGCACGTTCAGAATCCTCGTCTCCAGCAGGCTGAAAGATTGCTTGCAGACTCTGGTTTTGCACTGCCACCGGAATCCATTGAAACCCCGTGCCTACCTGGCCAACTCTAAACTCCGCTTGAAACCCCGGATCAGCTGGAAACCCACCTTCACGCCCAGTATCCCTTACACTATTCGCCAAAGCTACCACCACATGAGTCCTAAGCCGTCTACAACTAGACCCCAAACGCGCCCAATCAACCCTTGGAACCCCTAAGAACTCAACCAAGCGTCCCCCACCTGTCGAGAACACCGAAATTAACAACTCAAAAATTTCTCGAGTACCCTCACGGGGGACACCAGTGTCACCCCTAGAACCAACTCGGTAGTGGCCCATACCGTTGCTGAAAAACAGGGACATCGACAACCCCACCCGCGTGGAGCTGACGTCTTAGGCGAGCTCTTTGAAGGAAGGTTAGCCCTGTTCGCCGCTCCTCGTTGATCAACTTAGCCTGTGCCTGTTCCCACTGAGCTTGATCAAACTCCTCGGACGACTCAGATCCCCTATCCGACGGCGTCTCGGCTTCGCCAGTGTTTAAAGGGATCCGCTTCGCCTCAACATGAGCCTCATCCCTTTCCTCAGGTCCAAAGGGCCACAAAGCAGAAAACCCTAACACCCATATTCCTACTATCCCTAAGCTGCCACAAACTACAAAAGCTATAACCCAATGAAACCACTCCAATCCTTGACCAAACACGTCTCCTTCTGGTTGACCTTGCACATACGGTAGGTTTGCCAACAATACCAAACCCGCTAGAGCCCGAGCAGTGACAGCGCCAGTACCATCACGGTTCCAGCCCACTCGACTCAACACTCTAGCGGCCTTAACTTCTTCAGGCGATGCAACCTGATCCCGCACATTAATGAGCTCCAAAAGGTACAGGATTCGAGGCCTGGAAAGGGGTTTAGTTCCTAAATCGGCGACTTGAAACTCCCCCGGGAGGTGGCTAACTTGCAGGAGATTGTTTTCGATCCTCTCACGTCCAGCTTGAGCTCTCATCCTCAGGTGGCGATTGCGCCACCCGGAAGGCGACGCTTCATACGCCCGCACCGCCGCGGAATTGTCAGCTAGGAGAGCAATCATACTGTCATCGGCGATCAATTCGTCCACCATCGGCTGTACTGATTCTGCTAGTTGCACAGCATGCGTCATCCCCACCAGCTCTGCCTCCGCCGAGCTTAGTGTCGTAAAAGACTGACGGGTACGCTCCCATGCCAAAGGTGATCCTCTCCAAACAATCACAACCGATTGGACTGAACGACCCCCACAAGGGGAGTGAGACGCATCCGAATAAACTTCCAAAACATTCTTCTGCCTTGGTACAGCCAACTGCCCATGATTGGAAAAATAGGGGCCAGCCTCATACAGGTATTCAATACCATAATTCAGCGTCGAGTTAAGATACTGCAGCACCTGTCTGCCTATGGCTATACTCAACTCCGGCACCTTCGTTGCTTGTTGCCCCATACGCGAAACAGCATACGCCACGTCCGGTCTGGATCGAGTGGAGACCCAGAGTAGTGCCCCCGTGATCCCCTGTGCCTCCTTCACCAGTCCCGCGTCGGGCGGTCCCTGTTCAGGGGGATCAGTCCATTTCGTCATCGGCGATGCCGAAGTGCCCTCAATCCCATATCGTTGCAGGAGCTCACGCAAGTAAGCGACTTGGGTCAGCCGGTAACCCCTGGAGGAATGTGTCACTTCAGCGCCACAAAATGTTACAGGAGTCTCTCCGAACCAGTTCGGTGGGGAGGTCTTCCACTGCCTGAACCTGGTCTATGAAACATTGGCACATCTTCGCTGAAGCAAAGAAAGCCAGATCATCAACATAGACCACTAACAAACCCGAAATGTCCCCCCTTTCCCAACTCACCTACAGGGCGAACCAACCACAAGGACTCATCGGACTTAGATTGGAACAGCCCATAAGTAACCCCATCGCAAGGGATCGCAAAGGTCTTAAACTCACTATCCCTATAGTCTCCCCAATCTCTTGGTGAAGTTGGCAGCCCGTACAATGCCTTACGCACGTGCCACCTGTCATCTGACCGAAGCACCCCTAACTCCGTCAGCAAAGCAGGGGGTTTCACAACTATCCTTTCCTCCTTATCCTTTGATCGAGTTCCTATAGGAGCATAAAGGAAGGCGGATTTGATGTCGATGGTAATCCCAGTCCAAGTTGGAAAGAGAGAAGCAAATGCCAGAGCTACTCGCAATGTGAGGGCCTCTGCCCCGGAGGCATACACATCATCCTTCGATAGCCCCAACTTGTCGGGGGCTAGATAATTCCCACAACACACTGCCCGCAACCGGCGCTTTCCCGTTCCACTCTTCCTAGTAAGTACCGCCTTACTCGGAAGCTGAATGACCGTAAACCCCTGCTCGATCCATTGATCCACTACACTAGCCTTAACCCGGTCTACCGCCTGATTAGTAGTTTCGAGGCTTGTAACTTCATCTAAGGCAGGCTCCTTCCACAACCCCAGTTCCCCTCTGGCTTCTCCAAGACTTTTTGTCCGTGTTTGAAGGAACAGGTCGGCCGATGGGCCGCAATCATCCAAAGGAATATCTACCTTCAGAACCCTTACAGCCCCGCAGCAGTCCTCTGGATCAATCCAACCATCCAAACCTTGCTCAAGCCAACTGGTTAGAAGCTCTACCTCGCGAAGTTGCTTTACAACTCCAGAAACGTCCTCCGAAGCATCGATGGCATCACACAGGTCCCCAGTCAGCAGTCTACTCAATCGAGCGGCGCACCCATGCCACTCTACAAAGGTCTCTCGGTCCTCCTTCTCAGGGAGAGGTTGAGGCAAAGGCAAACCTATCTCCCATTCAACCTCCAATTCTCCCCCAGTTACTGCAGAACCCGAACCTAAATCCACCAACCTTTTCGCTGCTTCCGAACCATCACCATCGTCACGCTCCAGTTGCACCTGGTCCACCGGGAAACCGAGTCCCCTTAGAACTTCCCAATCATCACTAGAAGTACGCCCAACATCACGGGGTGTAAAGGCCGAAATCACCCACCTACACCCTCCTTCCCAATGCTCCGATACATGCCATTTATCCCTTGGAACACTAAAGCGTCTCCCCGAATGTCATAGACCCAGCCATCTCGCCAAGTCCCATCCGCAGCTGTTTGCAAACCGGTCCCAGACCATGATTATCTTCAACCCACAGCCCTCCGCCTACAAAAGTGCCCAAGGCCTTGACCACAGTTGGAAACTGGGCGGCATTCCTCAGATCCCTATGCAGAGGCACCTTCGTATCTCGGGAGACATACAGGGCCGTCCACGAGTGCCCTGGAACTAGAGAACCGACATACCCGTTAAGGTACCGCGTGAGCTCCTTATTCAAACTAGCAGCCCTCGAGATACCATGAAAACCTCCTAACCCATAGAGACCCAACAAAACCGCACGTCCAGTGGATTTTATCATTCGACGCCTAGCCAACGGAAGGAACCCCAAACCCCGGGCTAGGACTTCCAAACAAACTTCATCAGAGAACTCTTGGTTTTCCAATCTCTCTTTGATCCACACACGAGACTCCCCATCAAGGGAAGGGACCTGGATTCCCCGAACCGCAGCCTCTTCAAGCTCACCCGACCAATGCCGTAGCTCAAACAATCCACTACCCTCAGGAAGACTCGCGCTTAAGAATTCTACAAAGGGAGATACCCGACATTCTTCGGACCCCGACCCATCACCTTCCTCATAGCTACCGCTTTCAAAATCGGTGTCAAAATCGGCCAGCTCCGAAGAATTCCGAAGAGACTCCCCCCCAGGCTTAGCATCAATCCTGGACCCACCAGACATCAGGCAACTCGGACGCAGCTACAACCCGCACCACAAAATGCGGGGAGCGCGGAGGATGCTTACCCTGAGCCAAAGGCCATGTGGCTCGAGACTTCCAAGCCTTGTCTTGAGACGTTCTAGGTTGGTGACTTTTGCCATGGATCCGGTGCCGCTTCGAAAGCTCGCATCAAACATCGCTTACGCCCGACGCTGTTCCAAGAAGGAGGGTCTCGTGGAGATTGCCTTGATGCTCTCGCAAGTCTTGCATGCTGTCCGGGAGGAGGTTCAACATCGNCGAAAGCTCGCATCAAACATCGCTTACGCCCGACGCTGTTCCAAGAAGGAGGGTCTCGTGGAGATTGCCTTGATGCTCTCGCAAGTCTTGCATGCTGTCCGGGAGGAGGTTCAACATCGAGAGGATTCAATGACAACTCAGGTGGAAGCATGTACCCAAACACTGGAGACCGGCACAACACAAGTGGAAGCATGTACCCAAGCACTGGAGATCGGCACTCAGACTGAGACAATCCATTTTGGGGATGATATGGACTACACATCGTGTTGCAGCGAGGATGGCGAGCTCCATGGGGATGTTGTTGTCTCCGAGGCAGAGGAAACACAGTTCTTGAATCGCGATGGAGTTATGCAAGATGAGGGTTTGGATGACCAGAGCAGAGCAACACAGTTGTTAGCACAACCAGTAGGCAGCTCGTGCGAACAGAATTGGCCGATGAGCGATCAGCAGTGGGATTTCTTTTGCCAGAAAATCCAAGACCTGAGTGAGCCATTGAGTGTGGCTACGATGGATGAGCTGCTTGTTGTGTTCCGCGGCAAGTTGCACGCACTGCGAGGGTTGAAGCTTGAAGCGGCGAGTGAATCCGAAGCGTCAGTTCTTGATTACCAACAGTCCAAGTGTAAAGCTCTCATGGCACTGTTGTTGAACCGCCGGAAAGATTGTACAGGGGCTNGAGGGTTGAAGCTTGAAGCGGCGAGTGAATCCGAAGCGTCAGTTCTTGATTACCAACAGTCCAAGTGTAAAGCTCTCATGGCACTGTTGTTGAACCGCCGGAAAGATTGTACAGGGGCTGTCACATGACAACACTAGGGCGGCCGAATTAGTCATGACAACACTAGGGCGGCCGAATTAGTGATTAACTGTTGGCATCAAAGAATGCTTGCTGGCGCGATTTGTGCATCGAGCGTTGTCCCTTCCTTCTGGTGTATCGTTTCGTTGTTTTGTGAGCACGTGCACAGATTGCCAAATGGCAGTGAGTCAAAACCTTCTGGTATGTAACAGGGCCGGGGCGCCCCTCGCGCGACAAAGTATGTAACAAAAGCGGGTTTTTGCGACAAGGCTGGCGCGACAAGGGGCGCGACAAGGTCCATCATATATATTCATATATGAATGTATGCATGTGTACATGTGTATATATAATGTGTGTTTGTATATATATATATATATATATGTAGGTATGTATTTGGTTCTGTCTATATTATGAGGCACGCTCGTGTGCGAGTGCTGCAAACGTTGAGCTTGGAGTTGAGTGTTGTAGGTTTGGATC
>BGNK01004714.1:2380-20773 GCA_003297005.1 Symbiodinium sp. clade A Y106 | reverse complement strand
CAAGGGTTTGTAACAGAGGGGGGGGGGGGCCCGGGACAACACGGGGAATTGACCCAGGGCCAAATTAGTCCCGACTGCGAACCGAGAGACCTCACCTGGCGAGTCCGAGTGTGAGAGCGTAACCTGTATTTGGGTTTGGGAGCATGCGCGGTTTCGGCCCGCAACGGGTACACTGTGTTGGTTAAAAGTACCTTATGACCACCCTCGGACGGCACAAGTACCAAGTGGCCCCCAGGAGTGCTCGGAGCGTGCCCCACGTAAACCCCCTGTTGTGTCCTGGACTCCCACTGAGTCTCGTAGCCAGAGCGCATCCGCTTTCTCGCCATAATGCGCATGCCGAAAGGCAATAAGTTGGGCTGCCCGATGCCCAGGGTTTCATTAAACCGAATCCAGAAGCGAGTTGACGCGTGCATCAAAGCCAAAGGCCAGAACTGCTTATCGAGCCTTGAGGCCCCTAGCAGCTTCCTAACCATACCCTTCAGTTGTTGAACTGCAATTTCAGCCCTATTCCCGGCCGGACTTTCTCCGGCTGTGGAAGATGGATGAATCCCTCGTTCTTTGATCCACCGCATTACGGCATCTGATCGTAGTTCTTTTGCTCTATCCGAATGATAGCGGTGTACAGGAAAGCCCGCGGCCTCCAGCTTATTAATCACACCTTGCACCTGTGGATATACCTCGCGCCCTTTCTTCGATCGGAGGGGGATGCCGATAAAAAGGGTTAAATGTTTGCTCTTAGTCGGCCCATCTTCCAACCCCGGCTCACGCGAGTCATCACCTTCCGGTCCTTTCTTACGCACCCTATGGGTAACCGCCTTGATCCCTAGATCTTCCCCTGGCTCCGGCAGATCCCAAAGGTCCGCTAACAAGTCAGAAGAGTTCTCTCCTCCTGACCCCGCGGTGACAGAATCCTGAACCGGCACCAAAGGCTCACAATCCGAAGGCACATATTCATCCAACTCCCCTGACCCCTTGTCAGCACGACCAAACTTATCCGGGACTGCATAAGTACACGCCAGCATGTAGCGATATCCATGCCCTTTGTCCCGCCCACTGGCTTCCACCACGTCGTACGACTGACCCTTCACAAATGGTCCTGCAATGTCCACACTGATGGAATGAAGGTCAGGGAACCCACTTCTCCAATGAGACCTTTGTCTACCTTGAGCGCTAACGCAAACTGGGCAACCCCTACGGTACGGGACATGGTCCTGAGCTTCATGCCTCGCCTGTGCCTTTGCCTCAGTTAACTTAGCTAGCAGAAGCCGTCGTTCCCTGACCACTTCAAACTGATCAAGTTCGCGCGTCCACTGCCGCCAGGCACCTTGCACTACCCGACACAGGCCTAAAAACCACCCTGAAGCCTCCCTCTGCCCAGTAAGCTTCCTAAGATCGGCTAGACCTTGGAGAAACCCCTTCATATCCTCAGGAACTCTTACGGCATGCAAGGTTTCGTAGAGACACCAGGACGAGGTTAGGAGCGACGTAGTGCACGGTAACCCTAGACACCCTTGATCAAACACTACCTCGCTCAAACCATAAACCCTTCGAAACTCCTCTACCTCATCCGGTGCCCAATCACACAGACGTCCCTTTACATCACAACGGCCCTCCGGATCCTTTGCCCTTTCATAGACAAAGAAAACCGAGCACGCATCAGAGCCCTTTGGATTGGGATCACCCTTAGTCCGTTCGGTAAGCCTAACCGCAGCCCTCCTCAAAGCCCAATCGGCAAGCTCCCTAGGATCACTAACCCCCTCTGGCGGTACGTCCTCTGGATCCCAATCCCTTAGTTGGGGGCTCTCTGTAGCCCCATCCGCTACCGCTTGTGCAACGGCAAACAGTAGTAAGGCTCGAAAATGCTTGACCGATCCTCGGCTCAACAACTGAACTTCAGGGTCTCTCTGTTCCCTTTCCTCAAAACCATCCCAGTAACCTCCAACATGCGTTCCTCCCGCTCCTACAGGGAACACCTCTTCACCTCTTACCACACCGCCAATAACTCCCGAACATGTCCAATCCAGAAGCTGCCGAAAAACCATCTCCGACTCCAGCCCCTTCTCCGAGAAATGCACAGGCACCACACAGCCCGATCCTCGCCAACCCGGCTGGTTAGGTGAAAGATTTATTGGCACAGATCCAGGCTTCGCCCGAGAGACTGAGCGTCGCAGACGACGATTCCACGGCAACTGACGGCAGTCTACAGAACTCGTTCCCACATCAGGGACGCAAGCCTTTTCAAGAAGCTGAACCGGGACCCTAGGGAAAAGCCCCAAGAGAAAAGTGAACTGATCACCCCTAGTCAAGAGCCCGTTCTCCCCCGGACATACCCGGTCCCTTAGCCAACCTCTAGCCTCCTCTGGCCTCAGATCACACACCGGCTTCAGCGGTTCTACCCTTTTCAACCCGGCGCCATGACTCTTCAAAGCCTCATACTCCGAAAGAATCTCTAAACCCAGCTCCCGAGATATCAAAGGACACCCCTTCACCACCGTAACCTCTAAGGCCCCTCGACTAGGATGTCTTATCTTACAACCCTTCTTCCTCCAAGAAATACTAAACCCCAGCTCTATAAGATATCCAGCCGGCAAAATAACTTGGCACTGCCCCGCGTGGAGAAGCGTACCGCACTCATTAATCCTAAGCTCGGTCACCCCACTCGCTAGGTCTACACTGATTGGCCTACCTAGGTTGAGCTCCCCTTCTCCAGCCGGTCTCAGGGCATTAGTGGCTCCGCTATCGACTAATGCAAAGCTCAGGTCCGAAGGGCTCGTGATCGCACTCAGCAACCATGAACTATCAACCCGAACATCCCCCAAGCTCAGAGCCTTCAGAGAAACGTTCTTAAGAAGCTTTGCAGCCTCAGCAATCAGGCTTTCCTGGCTACTGCTAGACGGAGTGACTGCAGCCGCAGCCTTCGCTGACTCAGATACCCCTTTGGGGTCTTCAACTATGCCCTTTGCTTGCGCCACGGCTTTCGCCTTCGCTGCTTTCCCTTTTCCTTTAGGAGACCACCCTTAGGAGATTCCCCAGAAGTTGCTCCAGCATCAGTTTGCACTTGTCGGTTCTCAGGTGCAACCAGAGTGCAATCTGGTCTTATGTGACCCGCTTGACCGCAGGCCAAGCAACGACCCTCCTTCCGAGCCTTAGCCCTATCGTGCTTGAAAGTACACGCATCCCCGTACTTGCACCCCGAAGCATCCGAGAACTTGAAACAAGGCTGGGCACTTCCATCTCCGGCTTTACCTTTGCCTTGACCTTTAGCCTCACCCTTACCAGTACTCACCGCTGCAACCCCGACCCCTTGACTCGAGGAAGGAGAGGAAGGGGGAGCAACCTTAGGGGGTGGAGGCTCCTTAGGAGTAGCCAAAGCTGCCGTCCTAGCCCTCTTATCAGAACCACCCTCAGTAGTGATTGACGCAGCTTCACACTCAGCCTGGATGAGTCTAACCAGTTGCACTACGCTTGGAACGGTGGGATTATAGTCTATGGCCAACTGATGGCGAAACGCGTTCACACGGAACCCTATCATAGGATGCGCCGTCAACAACGCCGAAGTCGCACTATCAATACCCCTCAGAAGGAGCGAGGCATCAGGTAACGTCGCGTGAATCTCTCCCGCCCGTTGTAACCCTTGCTGCCACTTCCTCAACCCCTTTATCGCGTCGTTGAATGAGCCACAAACCCCAGGGTTCACCAGCTGCGACAACAAATGCGAACGTTCACTCGACCCACCTGGTTGAAACAGGCACAACACTCTAAACAAGATGGAGGCGCTACTCAACCACCGATTGGTTACCACATCATCCCGTAACGACTGGGGCACTGCTGCCAACAGAAGAGAAACCGATCTACTCTCTACCCTTCCATATAGATTACGATCAAACTCTCCTACCACCGAAGACGGGTCTATGCTAAGACGACCCAGAGGATCCGCAACCAGCCACTTTCGGTAAGCCACCGTAGCCGGCCCCTCAACACCCTGCCACCATACACCTGCGCTAGGTGAGAGTCCAACCAACACTTGTCGAACTTGTGCCAGCCAGTTACCACAAACCACTGCACTGCTCGCCAAATCAGTCTGCACTAGCTTAGGGAGCTCCGAAATGTACTTAGCAGGTTCTTCGGGTCGCTCTAAGGGCCCCGACGCTCCAAAGCCCCCCCCCCCAGGAACCCCGCCCGGGAACACCTGAAGTACCACAACCTGCCGAAGGAAACCCTAAATCCCCTAGCCCCCTCAAAGACCCCGGCGGACCTAGACTACTTCCTAAAGTTTCTCTAGGGCCTCCAGGGACGCTCGGCGCACTTGGCAGACCAAACGGCACTGCGGCAGGAGCTGCTATTGCCCGCGGTGACACTGGAGGAGGAATGGATGGTGGTTTAATACTAGTCCCCCCCGGGGAAAGAGGATAACCCTCGGAGTCAAACCTTCCTGAGCCACCTCCGGACCTAGGAGTATGAAAACCTGCATTTACTCCTTCTCCAGCCGTCGGGCATCCTTGCAAAGCTGCACTTGCAAACTGTCTCAGCGACTGAGGAGGTTCACCCCTATCCAAGGCCCCTACTCCAACCGACGGGGGGAGCTGGCGCTACAGGGACCCCAGAATCACTCGCTACCGGCCACATCCCCGCAGCAACCCTCTCGCTCAAACCCAAGGACCCATAGCCTTCAGAGCCTGAAGTCAGACCATAAAGATTCTCAGCAGGGGCTTGTTGGAACCTAGCCATCGCCAGAGATTGCGATAGTTCAGGTCCCTGCCCCACCGTCCAATTACTACTAGATAGGGCCCCGAAGGCACCCGGGAGATCACGAGGAGCATTCGCTCCCACAGAGTGCACACTCAATAGCGCAGAGGTCACTGCCTCAGGAAAATGACGATTCAAAGCAAAGGACGCCGGCGAAGCCGGAATCTCCCCTGGAGTTCTAGTGCTATGCCAACTAGAGTTTGATTCCGCCTGCAACTGCCTCTTAAGAGACCGATTCTCCTCCAGAACTTGCGTTAAAAGGAATTCGACTCGGGAAATTCGATCCGACTCCACCGGAACAAGTTCCCTATCATCCTCAGCAGAACTCAGTACAGCGGGTCCAACAGCACAACCAGTGTCCAGAGCAGATAGAGGCTCCCTCGACCCAGAATCATTCCCTTGAGGTGCAGCCCTCGGCTCGTTTCCCTTGGCCAATTCCGAGAAACCCTCTTGAGGCCTCACGGTCCCTGGCGAAGTCTCAATCCTAGCCACTCTTGGTGCTTCCTGCCCACTGCCAGTAGCACCCAAAGCGTCAGCGTAATTCGGCTCCGTAGCCCCGGACCCCCAAGCGGCATCCCCCAAGGCAGTCTCATCTACGTCTCCTCTAATTTTATGTCCATCCTGATCTAAGGTTGCTGGTCTATTGCGGATCAACTCCACTTCTGCGCGAACACGCTCTGAGTGGAATGGGTTAGCCGTCGGCAGCTGTTCGGCCTCCATACGGCCTGTTGCACCACCCATCTCCAGAGTACCCGGGGAAGCTTCTCCTCGGTGGATCATCCCTGGCGGCGGAGCTGAAGCTACCGTTTGGCTCAAGGCTGTCTGATATGCGATATCGGGTACATCATCGTTCCCTTCCGGCTCGCCAGTTCCTCCGGCCCTTCTTCGACGGGGCACGGTATCCATGGTTGGCGACTACAGAAGCTCAGTTATACTGTAAACCCCGAAAAACTAGATCACCTAGACCCTAAGCCCTTAAGAAGCTAAACTACGGCTGATAACCTACGTGAAGTTAAGGGACAAACCGATAAATGGAATTATCAAACCTTCAGGTATGGGGCTATATAGCCTTCGCAAATGACAAAGTTCACAACTTCAGATAGAAGAACCCACACTGAGGACTCCAAGTTTTTTCAGCCAAAACAGCCTTCACCCGACCAGGTGCACTCATCTGTACGTAGAGGTCTCAAAACNAAGTTCACAACTTCAGATAGAAGAACCCACACTGAGGACTCCAAGTTTTTTCAGCCAAAACAGCCTTCACCCGACCAGGTGCACTCATCTGTACGTAGAGGTCTCAAAACACACGCACTACACCCTAAAAGCTGTTACTTCGGAGTTACCCTGCAATGCGGGCTCGTCCTTGCTAGGTAGGAGGGAAAAAAGCATAAAGCCCAAAACCTCGAAGCCCTGAAACCCCCAAATGTACTGCAGGCCTCCGTAGAATTTCAGGATTCGCATGGCAATGGCCAGCCATGGGAGCTTCAAAACGAAAAGCAGAGACCCGGATTAACCCTAAACGCTGCAAGCCCTATAAGCCCTGGTAGGCCCGATAAACCCTATAAGCCCTAAACCGAGTGTCCCGACTGCCTCATCCCGGCTTCCTCTTCTCGGGGTTGCCATCAGCGTTTCCTGTCAGTCAGAACCAACCCGCGCGCTGAAACGATTCGAGCTCGTATACACGGCAGGATCCTTTTCATGACCCTTAGCGACTGCACCCCGAAGTTTCAGACTCCTTTACAGCAGGGTCACATCTCGCCTTTCTTTCTCCACCGAACAACAAAATCGAGAGACGGCCCGGCCAGCACCCAAACCCAACTGCCCAAGGAATGGCAAGTGGGCCGTGCACATCAGCACCAGGGATCAGGAAGCCAGTGGGTGGTTTAACTCTGGCTTGAGCATGGCTGGTTTGCGGTTGGCATCTTTGGCGTGGCCATGGACTTGGAGTGGTCCCAGAAGAGGGCCTGCAGATATTATCGTTCTACACTTGCAGCACAGAGTTCTGCCGAAAGCTAACCACAACTCAACTCTGCGGCACGCGACGCTGCCATGACATGTCGAAATAGCTGCTTGCGCTGAGAACCTGCGTGCTGAATCGGCCGTCGGACATTCAGTTTCGTTATGCGCTGGCCGCATAGCGGGCCTGTCTTCCACAATGTTCTTTCGAGCAGGGGCTACAGCTGCATCTTGCTGCAAGCTGGGCCTAGCCGGAAGAGTCCGCCCAATGGGGTTGTTGCAAGAACATTTTGCTGTAGGTTTATAGAACTTAGGCTGGTGTTCAGGCTTCGCCAGCCATGTGGCCGGTTGGGTGCGGCACGGACGGACGCTGCTGACAGGTGGTCGGGCCACTACACGTATGTCAACACCGTCACTCATTGGCGTGCGAATCATTCTTCCCTGTAACCGTCCTAAACATTCACGCGATCAATGAATGGGAATTGGTAGGACTAGTGTAAAAGGCTGAAGCGTCCCGTGCTCGTGTGAATCCGTGTGACCAACATCTGGGCTCCTTGCTTGCCGTGTCTGCTGGCAGGATGCCCTTCTCCGGCATGTAGATCTACTTGAGGAGTTTCACAGCTCTAATTGTCACAAAAAGATCATAGAAGCTATAAGCACTAAACCTTCCACACTGAAACGCTCGGTTGCCCTCGGGACGGGTCGACTCGAAGCTTTTTCAGGAGATGCCGCCGGAAGACTTTGAGGACGGCTTCGTCGAGGTCCGAATCTAAGCGTTTCTAGTCTGAGCTCGCCTGTAAACCTTAGAAACCCGAGCCCTAGATTACACTAGACCCCTAGACCCCTCAAGCCGATGCGATGCTGCATCCCGGGCCGAGTCGACGTCAGATCCCTGCACTCCCAGGTCGTCGCTGAGGCCATGAAACCGAAAGCCTAAGATTGGCAGTGCTCGGTTGAACAACTCATGCAGAAGAAGCTTAGCTTGCTTGAGACCCAGTGAAAAAGCCCTAGACCCACGAACCACTTGCAGGTGCCTTTCCCTGCTGAGTCACATAGGGGTGGGCTACAACGCCGAATCTCCGAATATGAGTTGCCGCTTGGCTGTTCGATCAGTGGGCTTACAAGAATAAGAATGCCAAGAAGAAGAAGAGTAATAACAAAAGCACCAAAAGTTCTTGCAATAGTCATAATGTCGGCTGAGTGGGAAAATGAACTCGACGAGTTCTGGCTATGGCGGGCTGCGAGTAGATAGCGATTAGGCATGCGCCGCAGCTCCCAGGTTCGAAGTGTAATTATTCAGGTTCAGGGTTTAGAGTAGGTTCAGGGCTGCAGGGCCTGGAGGGTGTGGAGTGCAGGCTCAACCCAGGACCCAGCCGCGTAAAGAGAGTTGGGGGCTACGAGAAAGCTCAGCCCGAAACTCTAGCTTTTGGTTCTGTTCCGAACTTCAGCGCAGACATATTGACGAAGCGCTTCAGGTCGAAAACCCCGTTTATGCCGACACTTCCCACCGTTCTGTGCGGCATGACTAATATAGGGGTCTGAATAGTTACCAATAGTATTCCTTGGGGTTCCTTTTTACAGTTATAGTATAATGTACGCCAAAACCCTATTCTAATTATTAAGGCCCCTACATTAACATGTTCCACAGCCCAGCAAGGCTATGGCTTCGGCGAGAGGTGTCTCTGCCCGCGGACTGGCAGAGGGCCCTTTGTCAGTTATGGGGTTGAGTGAGGGAAACCCAAACCCAGTTTTGGGATTTCGTGTTTCGCTAGGTGGCAATTTTGGAAATTTTTTAGTTTCCATTTATGGTTCCTATAGAGGTACCTATTCATACATACTATTCAGAGCCCCAAAACTATAACCCAGTTCGTGTTTCAGGGTTCAGGACCTTAGTTCTGACAGCCGAAGCCTGGCGATCCAAATGCTCCGGCAAGTCTTGAGTTTCAAAGAGTGGGCCTGGGCATCCTAGCAGATATCCCATCACAAATCCGCTGAGAAGGAGCGTGCGACCGAAACTGACTGTTTTTATTTTTGTTATTCCTGTTGGGGGGGGGTGGGTTTAGATCAGAAAGGTAAGTAACACAGACTAGCATCCTTCGCACGAGAGTCTCTGAAAGGTAACACTAACTGTAACCAAATGTGAGATCAACTGGAGGTCCTGCTGCATGTGGATGCGTCCCTGGGCTGCATGTCCAAGTGCATCCAGCAGCTGCGTGGCATCACCATGGCACTAGTGCTGCGGGGTGCCGTGAAGCAAGTGCTTTTCAAGTTCTTTTCCTTAATCCGGGTGGGCGGAGTCACCAACCCCAAGGGCGTGTCAAGTTTTGTTTGGGTTCGGATGCTTCCCACCCCTGAGTGCTTTGTGCTTAGCTAGTTTCCGAGCGCATATTTAGTTCGCTACAGCATTCTCCGGCCCGTATCCTTGGTCCTGTATCATGATGTGGGAGGGACCCGCGCAGCATAACAAGAACTTGAAGCGCTGGACTGTCCTCGCTACACAATGTCTTACGGCATGCGTTTGCTCAACAGTGTCGGCGTGACATCCGCTGAGCAAAGGCACCGGCCTGATGCATGCTACTGTCTTTGCATGAAACTGAGCTGGCGACATTTACTTCTTGATTGCTGAGGATTTTCTCCTCTTCGAAAGCATACTTAACATGAACTTGGCCGTAACAAACCGCTCAGAGTCCCCTAATCCCCATCCCAAACCCTACAGAACCCTAGCCTAGCCTTACAACCGCTCTTCTGATATCCAGCCTAAACCCTAAACCCCAGGTGCGACTGGGAGTGTGCCGTCTTCGCAGACGGAAGCCTGCTCGGCATTCACCGAGGCAGGGAGCAGGTTCAGGGTTTTTGTTTGGGGTCGTGGTCTGAGTCTGGCTAGGCTTGAGTTCGGTAGCAAAAAGGGCATTTCTGGGAATTTGCGGGGTCGTGCAGCAGGGTTGTTTTGTTGTTCTTTGTCGTTATGGGGTTTCTTTGGGCTTGATCGGGCACTTCGGAAACGAGGGTTCGAGATTTAGGGCTTGGTTTTATAGGACCCTAAACTCTAAATCACCGCAAACCTAAACCCCTGACCCTCAACCCTAAACCGTTTAGAACTTCGATTCTCCGATCGAGAACGCACGACCGGTTTGAACATGCTGAGTCCTTTCAAAAAGATGAAGCAGGATTCAGAGTTACAGGTTTAGGGTTTACGGCTGAGAGCTTAAGGTTTAAGGGGAAAGGGTCCCTCAACCCTAAATCGTGGCATTGGGCTCGGCTTGGCGTCAAAAACTGAGTTTGCATAGTCCAGCGGTTCAAGTTTTCGACAATCAGTTGGTTAGTGTACAACTACGCTGATTTCAGAGCGACTTAGATAATTACTGATTCTTCCTTTATCGCTGCTGTCGGGCCAGCTGCTTTGGCGGCGCAGCCGCCCAATGACATGTGATACGGCGAAGCACGCACGTCGTCCCCTAGGTTGGAGCGTGCAAGGTCCTGATGACACACGGGAACTCTGTGGCTAGGTGGGCCCTGGGACATTTTGGTTTTCCTTTATTTGGCTTAGGCTTAGGCTTAAGAGGATATCATTCACTAATAACTCACTAATATTATTCAGTCGCTTCAAATGGCTAGCCTAGGTTGCTTGAACACACCCCGGCGTCCCGACTTCCCGGCCTCCATGCTCGTTCACAGCTTGGTGAGCCTGCCAACACCGCAGAAGCCGGAAGAGGTCAGGGATGATATGGACGTGGAGCCATGGTCTGAAGGTGAGTTTGAGGCAGGGACGATAGACCCACCGGGCTCACCTCGGATGGCCACGACCTGTCCACCCTCCACCTCCAGGGGCTCGCAAGCCCTCGACACGGACTCACCAGACATGGTTCTTGAGTCTTCGCCGCCCTCGAAGTCCTCGAACTTCTACGCCTCTTTCGACTCAGGAGTCATCCTTGCTGAGCTCCCTGAACATGTGCCGCGAGCCCCGGACGGGAGAACTCACCGGCTATATGTGCAGTACCTGGACCAGTACCTGCAGGACATGCAGCTGGACAAGCGCGGCTTCAGACTTGCGGTGCTTCGTCGACGTCGGCGTGATTTCCTGGCGGACAGCTGGCAGGCGAGATGCGCCTCGCTCTTGCCAATGTCTCGGCGCAGACCTGCGCAGGGCCTAGGGAGTAGAAACAGCCATCGCTAAAACTGCGTGTGTGCGTTCCAGCCCAATTTTGGTGCATGTTTTCCTTCTCTGCCACCAGTTATGCAGTTCCGGTTCTGTCGAAGCATGATGTCCTTGCTACGACAGAATTCCTGTCTTGGCCAGGCTTGGGTCTGAACAACAATCGGGTATAGTTTTCTGGTGCACACGGTGCTGCTGATGTGCGCCTCCTATGAAAGCATTGCGGCGCGACGGCTCGATTTTCCAACAGCGTTTTGCACCCCCAGCGAGGTTACCAAGTGCTCTGTCAGCTGGGCAAACCGCTCGGTCAGCATGTCCGACCATACGAGCAAGTCGATGCATGTGAAGTATGATCTCGTAGCTTACAGCTAGGTTTGGTATGCATGGGCTTGAGTCCTCAACTTGGAAATCTAGTTATCTGCAGCATTTCTTTGTGCGAGTCCGCCAACATGGCTGACCTTCCGCGGGTCACTCATGTTCGTGCCGAAACTTACCCAGCTTCCACGTGCAGGAATGGCAAGAGCCGTTGCACTTCAAATTCCCCTCGTTTAGATTTTGGACCGTACATTGCTAGCATGAAACGCATGAGTGTTTATGACTCACTTTAAAGCCATGCACTAGCAGTCCCAGGGGTGACGAGGACGCGACTCAAACATGACAAAGGTTTTGAGCTCGGGAGGATTCACTGGGAGCTGTTTTTTGTGGGGGAACAGTATTCCGAAGAAGTCGGTGCCCCGAGGTGCAGTGGCCGCATCGACCGGCCAAACTTTTGGTCCGTTTCCATGTTCCTCTGCAAAGTGGGTCCAGGTGTTGTGGGTTACACAGTTACAATAGGATTCAGTAGGAGGGATTGACTTTCCAACAAGACCAGCAGACCACCCACCTTGCAGCATCATTGAGTTCGTAAGGCAGACGCTTCCGAAACATGTCTGCAGCTTTACATTGTCCTCGCATTTTGGGGGAGATATCCGGCAACCCTTTTGACAGAAAGACCTGGCATGGAGCACGAAATGTGCATCATCACTGCAATCTGATGCGCAGGCCGGATTTTTGTTCTTCCCACAAGGAAGACTTGGCTTTGAGGATTCTTGCCTTGCAGTTCCCCGGTCAGCCTTCGGGCAGTGCTTAAAGAGAAACCCCAGGCCGTTGAGGTTGGCCTGTTGAATAACTGGTAGCAGTAACTATTGCCGATGGCCCTATATCAATTGCAGCAATAAAGCCAATAGCCAAATTGAAATATTCAGGACCCCATGTAACAAGGGCCCAAGAGCCCGATCTTTAATACTACAGACACCATGTTTTGGAACCTCAGGCTTACAGTGCGGTTCGTAGATGATGCAGACAGATCTCTAGTAGAAGGGCTGGAACGGTTGCTGATGGTGCCCCCTTACAGTCCCTACATAAGTATTCTATAAAATACCCCACAAATGCTGTTCTACGTATAGAGGGACTTGCCGGCATACTCCCGAATACGATGGATCTTTAGCAGACCGGATTGACCTTGAAAACGGTCAGGCCCGTCTCTCTGCAAACTTGTGGGCTCTTGTTAAGAACTCTGATGTAAACAGGGTCACTGCAATGGTAACTTGGATTCAGTTCCTTCACAAGAACCCAGTTTGCTGGTATTTATCGAGCTGCCAGGTAGATACTTATGCATGACGCAGCTTCTGAACTCCTGATCTCGGAAGGGTGGGCGATGCTCAGTGTAAACTGTACATCTCCTTCCGGTGTGTACTAGCTGTGACATGCTCTGCGGAAAATCGAGTCCTGCAATCTCAAACTGGCTTGTGCTTTGGAGGCCAGTCTTAAGTTAAAGATGAGAGTGATAACACAGAGTTTGGGAGTTTCCCTGATCTGCAGCTCCTGCCTTGTCGAGATCCTTGCCTCCACTGTGGGAGCGGCGAGTCGAAACCGATGAACTGTAGGAATCGAGCCGTGCTCGTATATTCCCCAGACCATGGCAGGTGGCTATGACCCTTTCATGTTCGAGTTGGCTGTGCATGGTGGAAAGGACGTCGTCTGCGGATTCATATGTCTAGCCGGGGGTTGGGCACGCCAATTGAGCAGTTCAGCCACAACGTTGGCAACCAGAATGCCACCCTAAGCATGCGACCAACTTCCGAAGGTCTAAGGTTAGGCCCCTGGCCGCCTTAAACACAAGATGCTGCTCACCGGTCTGATTGGCTTGCAGCGCAGCCTGCATGGTTGGCCGCACCACTACAAGGGCAGGCCGTGTGCGATCGAATCCGATGTTCTATTCCAGAGTCGCTGGCACAGCTGAGCGTGTGATCTTACATCCGAAGACCGCACTGACAGCATGGCGAGCAAGAGTGGCTGCAAGAGCACCAGGAGAATACATGCCAGCATAGACTTCAAGCAGTAACAAAACACCTAGCAGTCCAAGCTCCACATATTGTCGTCAAGGTCATGTTATGACTATGATTTCTGCTACTAAGTATTATTGTTGTTGCTGCTGCTGGTGTTGTTGGTGTTGTTGTTGGTGGTGGTGGCGGTGGTGGTGGTGGTGGTCGGGGTGGTCTTGTTCATATGTTTATTGTTCTTGTTGATGCTGCTGCTGTTGCTGTTGCTGCTTGTGCTGCTGTTGCTGTTGTTTGTGCTGGTGGAAGAGGTGGCGGCAGTGGTGGTGGTNGGCGGTGGCGGTGGTGGTGGTGTTGTTCTTGCTATTGTTCTTGTTTTTGCTACTGTCCTTGTTCTTGTTACTGTTATTGTTGCTGTTGGTGTTGGTGTGGGCTGTTATTGTTGGTTTGTTGGCGTGTGTTTCGTTTGCTGTTGTTCTTTGTTCTATTGTTAGTGGTGTTGATTGTGTTATTGTTTTTTATGGTTGTTACCATTGCCGTCATGATACATACATGCATACATGCATGCATGCATACATACTTACATGCCCACATACACATATACATACATACATACATACATACATACATCGAGGCATACATGCATGCATACATGCATGCATATGCAAATACATGAATATATATACACATGCAATATGCTATGTTCAGTTGTTAAGACGGTTCCTGCTACACACATACACACAGACATACATACTTGCATGCCCAAGGGCCATTTCGTGAGCACCCTTGTTATTGTTATGCTTTCAAGACAACCGCATTCTTAGCGGAAGAACCATGTTCCCTCCACATACTCGCGGGACTTCGGATTGAGCACACTTCCGAATTTCGCTGCATTCCGGAATCGCTTTACCATCCCTCTTGCGACTGCGAGCGACTTGAAGGCAAAACTGAACATGGGAACACGGCGGGAGGACGATTTCCACCCAAGCACCACCAACTAAGCACGGCACCATGGCGGGAGCGAGATTCCCGTAGTTGGGAAGCACTACAGTAAATTGATTTTACTATATTGGCGTCCGCATGGACGGGGCCTGAGCGGAATGTCGGTCCGCCACGTGCGCCTCGAACGGCGATCTAATCCTGTCCGCTTAAAGTCAAAGCCGCGTAGTGGTGTCACAGTGCTTGGGGAGCAGACAAGACTGTCAACGAGACCGTTGACAGAACTGAAGACCGTCCCGCAAAGGTGGTATACGGGAGTTTCAGAAAGTAAGGGACATCTTTTTCTAGGATTCTAGGATTCAGGCTCCGGCTATTTGCCAGCATTTTTTCCGGGTGTCATATTTTCCTGAATCTCCTGTATGTAGCAGCAGCAGGAGGGCGAGGGGTGATCGTGGTAGTTGGAGAAGGGGGGGGAGAAAGTTGCAGGAGCAGGAGAAACAGCGGGAAATGCTGCAGTAATATCACGAGCGCAGTAGGCCCAACTCAGTCCTTTTTTCCCTACCCTCATCCCGACATTCCCTGAATCTTACACTCCAAACCCCAAACCCCTGCAGGACACCGTCCAACTTACAATTCGCGTGCGGGATCCCACAGACAGCGGCTGCGAGTACGCTGTCGACGACGACCAGCCACCTCGATGCGACCAGTGTTGTCAAACAGGCCATCTGGTCGTTGGTTGTCTAGTTTGAGACTTTAGGCGTTGGGGCCAAGATTTTCGGGTCTTGGATTTTAGGCTTTGGGGCCAACGGTTTCGGATTTGGGACCATGGGTTTCAGGTTTAGAAATTTAGGGTATTGGGGCCGAGTCACTGAGTGCTTCGGTGCGGCACTTGAGACTGCTAAGAGTTTCCAGCTAAGGGCCGTAGGTTGCTAGCGGTTAGTGCTAAGAAATGCTGAGAGTTTGAGGTTGAAGACTTTCGGATTTGGGTCAAAGGATGCTCCGACGTTGTGTGTTGCCGCTTGGAAGGCTTTCTATAGGTTGTGACAGAAACGGACGGAGAAGAGAGAGAGGTAGTCGTTGCCGTAGCAATCGGGACCCCACAAGCCAGCCACTTAATAAAATCAAAAGTGGTCGGGTGGGCCAAGCGCCTGTTGGTCGTGCGCGACACCTAGGCCGGCGGAAAGAAAGAAAGAGATTGCCAGGGAGACAGGCAGATAGATAACTTAGATAGATAGACAGAGACAGATAGGCAGGCTGAAAGAAAGATAAATTTTTAGACAATGACAGATCGAAAGACAGACAGATAGAAGGTAATGACAGACAGACCGGTAGATGGATAGATAGAGAGATAGAGACAGTGATAGAGATAGGGATTAGGATTGGGACAGGGATAGGGATCGTATAGAGTTAGAGTTAGAGTGTTAGAGATAGAGATATGGATACAGATGGATCGACAGACAGATGGACACAGGAGCAGACAAACCGACAGACGTACATACAAACCGACCGAGCAAGGGATCAGTCTATCTATCTATCTATTTATCTACCACGTGAGTGTGAAAAATGTACTGTAATGCAGTGTATGTAGCGCAGCGGAACGCAAAGCAATGCAGGGTATGGTATGGTAGGGTACCAGTAGGGTACGTATGTTAAGGCCTGGGGTGTTTCTGGGCCTAGAGCTTAGGACCCCACCGAGGGAATCGGTTGATATATGGGAGTTTCAGAAGACAAGGCTGGCAGGACCCCAAGATGTAGTTACAGAAACCCCCATAAAACCTTGCGAAACCCTTGTAAAGTCATATGTATGTCAATACACACACACACACATATATATATATGTATATATACATACACATCTGTTTATATACATATATCTATAGACAGACATATGTATTTATATATATATATATATATATATATATATATATACATATACAGAGAGAGTGGGTCACTTCCGCCTAGGCATTGCAGGGCCTTAAACCTAAACCGTTAACGCGAACAAGAAGCACGAAGCCCCCGATACATCCTGAGTCAACCCCTGACAGCCGATGCCTCAAAGACCAAATCATTCAACCCACGAGTTGTTCAAAAGGTTCAGGTTTAAGCGGTATTTAGGGCTTTGGGTTTTCGGGTGCATCAAAACACTCATCATAACAATCATAAACCATATGCATGATTTCAGTAGTCGTTGGACTTAGGGCTCAGGGCTTGTTTTTGTGCGGGCTTTAGGGTTGTCGGGCTCCGAAGGCTTTTAGGGGTTTTGTCGAGGCAGGTTTAAGGTTTAGGGTTTAGTTCTGCCGCCTTGCGGCAGGCTGGCAGCCACGTGGAAAACAGTCACTTCAGCCGGGCTTCATCATGTACTCTGCTGCTTCAGGCTTGGTGGGTTCGGTTTAGGATTTAGCACTGTTCTGTCTGGTGCACGCGAGTTGCGTCATTCTCTGTAGGGCTTGGTCGGCTCGACTTTAACACATTGGTACGGTGTAATTAACGGTTGTGTTGCAACTTCTGTTTCTGTTCACCCGGATGTTGTGGTGTTGTTGATGAGGGTACCCCCTATGAACCTTACTACCCTTGGTGACCTTGTTGTATAAGGCATCCTGGGAAAAGCCCGGGAGGAGTCTTTCTGTAACTCCTCTGTGGCGCAAGCAGGCCATCACAAATATGGTAACTTCAACAGCTCCTCCAGTCTTTTGGCTCAGTCAGCCATGGTTGTGTGCAAAGCCTGCGAAGCCTGTTTGGGAGTATTTGTCGGGGAGCCCGGGCCAGCAAATCATGCTCCGTGATCCTACGCCCTAAACTCTTCCTCCCCGTTTTCATATGTTGCTGTATCTGGATGATTGCTTATTGGATGTGGCCGAAGACCCTCTTGATCACAGTAGTAACGGCAGCAACGGGACCCCATGAAACCGTGCCTGCACTGTGCGAGTGTGCGAGTCGAAACCCTTCAACCCCTGAGGCTGAACCCTACAACTCAGCGTTGGCGCTTTTTGAGGAGAATTTCATCACGTTGGTTCCGAAACGCAGTTCTAGTCTTAATCTGATGGTAGCACGAGAGCCAGATGTCCCGGTGGCAGCACACACACGATTAGGCCGTACGCTGAGAGAGCTGCCATGAAACCGTGCCCTACACCTCCGCAAGGATCTCCTTAGCTAATGCCTAACAGCTCCCTTTACCCATGACGGCTCGCTCGGTTTCTTAGTTGTTATACGCTTTAGGTAGGGGCATCCCAACAAACCTCATGCCGAGAGCTAATTGGGCATATTGTCTAATTATCTGCCCAGGCCCATGGCAAAGCATCTGGTTGGAGGAACCAGGGAAGCAGATTTGACATAGGGGCCGTTATAACTAGAGTGTCATGGTGTCTTGTAGTTAGGATAGTATGGGGCATCATTCTATGACCTTGTCATTTGTCGCAGAACGTTTGATGTCGGGGGCGTAGTCACAAGACTATAGGGTTTTGAGGTATAGTATCCTATATTCATACATAGGCACTGTAAGTGGAACCACAGAAACAGATCTTGCATTTCAGGTTGCAGAAGTTGCCCAGGCCTGTAATATAGGGTCAGAACAATTAAAGATAAGGTCACGTTCTCATCCCTGTTAAAAGTATGGCAGAAAGTGCCCACAAAATCCTATTCGAATAGTTTCGGCCCCTGCTTAAGGCCCACGAGTCTCATGCCAAAATAAAACACTCGTTCAAGAACGCTTAAAACGATTCAAGGTTTCAGAGAGAGGGGCTGCGATTTACGCTCTGAGGTTTAGAGTTTAGGATTTTGTTGGGTCCGCAGATCACAAGGCCAACAACAGTGCTCGAGCCTAACCCTAACAAACCCAGGACCGGGCCAACCATCCACAACTAGGTAGGGCTTTGGGACATTTTGTATTGCCCTTATTGGGCTTAAGAGGATCTTATTTACTAATATTTTTCAAAAGCTTTAAAAGCCCCACCTAGACAAATGACATTGCCACTCCAACTCACGGGAATCCCAGTCTGACTTCCCAGGCTGATCAAAGGTTTTAAGATTCCAGAGTTGCTGTTTTGAGTCTTCAGTGCCCGACCTTCACACCGCGCAGTTCTTACAACTTACTGCGATGCTGAAACTTTAAAATGAAATCATGAGGGTTATTCGGGGATCTGTGTGTCTGTGTGTGTGCGTGTGTGTGTGCGTGTGTGTGCGGGTGTGTGTGCGTGTGTGTGTGTGTGCGTGTGTGTGTGCGTGTGTGTGTGTGTGTGTGTGTGTGTGTGTGTGTGTGTGTGTGTGTGTGTGTGTGTGTGTGTG
>BGNK01004713.1:36904-49708 GCA_003297005.1 Symbiodinium sp. clade A Y106 | reverse complement strand
TATTTGTCTTTAATTTGTCTTTATTTGTCTTTATTTGTCAAAATTTGCCGATCCTGTCGAACAAGCCCTGTAGATCTAATCCCTGTTGTTCTGGTTCGGTGCAAACGGTCAATGAAAAATCGCGTTTACTTAAGCGCTGGTAATCCTCTAGTTGCTGCCACTAATGTTCTAATGCCACCCGGACACCAGGATGACTACAGCTACTCCGTGTCCTTTTGCTTGGCGGCTGCTATTTTTGCACGGTAATTAAGTCCAGCCGCGGCACGGCGTCAAAATGAGTCACTTAAGTTCATTACCCACGTCACAGGCCGAGGCTGCCGAATGATCTATGAAGACACAACAGAAGGTTTTTGCGTTTGATCTCCAGCGCAACAGCAAGTTCGGACAGCGCAACCGTCTCAACCTAGAGTCTAGAGCAGATATCGAAATCCAACGTATAGAACATCTCCATTGGCTAGGTGCAACTCGCGCTGTGCTTAGTGGAATACTGGCTGCAGAACCAGCACGGACAAACGACGTGTTCACATCCAAAAGCCCTACATCATAAACCCTACGCCACAAACCCCAAACCCCACATCTTAAATCCGCTCCACATGCACTGCCCGGCTTGGCTGACAACGAAACATTGCCCTCACAATGCCTTACAATATACTATACGACTTACAACTTTAACAAGTAAGCTTAGCAGACAAGCACGGTAGTTATGCGCACTGTATCAAGCCTCCACACATGGGGATGCCTGTTGTTGCTTCGTGAAACTGCGTGTGCTTACACTCAAACGCCAAACCCTGACAACAAAGCCTTAGCAACGTGCTATATGTAAATGACGATCGTCCGGAAAGGTGCCGGTGCAAAGGCCTGAAGTCTTGAAGACTCTACGGCTAAACTATGACCCTCAAACCATAAGGTGCAAGGCCAAGTCAAAGGAGGTATGCTAACGACACGACAACCTACGTGCTTCGAAAGATCCCTCATCAACCCTACCTTCCATTTTCAAGCGGGGCCAAACATAAGTTCTGGTATAGGGTTTAGGGTTATGTTGTGCATATTTAACGGTACTGTGTTCGGGTGTTGCGTTTGTAACGGGACCTGCCGTTCGTGGCCGTGTTGTGAGCTGGAACCAGAGGTCAGATTACCACGGTTGATGATATTAAATCCTGCAAGGCCTTAATGACCCTAGACTATGGGAACTCAATGGGAACTATGGTATATTCCTTCTTATGGGTATTGCAGGGTTTATATCATCAACCGAACTTCTCACTTCTCCAAGAGCCAACGGAAGCTGCAAGCGAAGTTCTCAGAGTCATGCGCAAGTGCCCACAAAGTTTACAGGTCGGGTGCTGGGGATTGTAAACTATTTTCCTAAGATTCAACTCTTTTTGTTTCTGAATTCCGCCCCTAAACCCTAAAGCCCTAAACCCTAAGGTCTGAACCACATAAACACTCAACTTCTACCACCCTTGAACCCTGAAGCCCGATACGACCCCATTCTCGACGTGACACGAAGCCCCGAACTGTGAATACGATCAACCCCAAAACCCGAGAAGCCTAGAGTCGGAGAAAGCCTCTTACCCTAAGGGTCCATGTACCCAAAAGGGCTCCGTAAAGGGTCTACTAGAAGTAAGGGTCTACTATAAGGGTTCCTATAAGGGTTCTTCAGGGATTAGGGTTTAAGGGTCCATGTACCCAATAGTATATAATCTGGCCTTAAAGTTGTCCCTATGTAGATACTTTGGGGCCAAACTATGTTAGTATATGGGTACATGGACCCTTAGGGTTATGGGGGCCGTGGTGTGCAGTTTTCACCCTTAGGCCTTCGTGTTTACAGCTTAGGCAACATCGAAGTCCGGAAACACAGAAATTCTATTCCGTTTTGGTCACCGCTATCAATATAACCCCAAACCCTAAACCCTAAACCCCATAATGTACCACAGAAACCTATTCCTGCTATGTTGGGGCCTGGACTTAAAGCCTGCCATTTTTGACTGGGTTCCTTCAAACAGAGATATATAGGGGTAGGGATTACCTGGAGTGTTCTGATGGCCTCTTATTTCGGTCTGGACCCATTCTATGACCGATAATGTGCAAAATCAGCCCAGGCTAATAAATAAGCCTTCGACTTTCGAAAGGCTGAATTGTACGAATAACCCCTTGAAGCCTCATCCTGCCATAATCCGAAGGCTGATTTAGTTTCATCCCGCTCGTCGCGAAGGCTGACAGATCGGGCTCGATGGCATGATTGCCCGCATGAGACAGCAGGCTGAACTCATCACAAGATATACAGTTGTTCGTAGCCCCGCAAATAATTCCATCGAACGACCAATGAACTCCACCCAAGAGCGTAGCCCAGCAAATAATTCTATCGAACCCTGTAGATGCCGCTCAAACCTCTAGAACAAAGAATGACCGATGCCGGTGCGTGTGGTCCGAGTGCGACCCGAATGTGCCCAGCTGTGCTTTGCAATTCCAGCCTGTGCCAGTTCACTCAATTATGTATGCTGCTCATGCAGTTTGTTGCCAGTGGCTTCTGCCTGGCCGTTTGCTGTCAGCTCTTCAAGCTCGGAGAGATTTAGTGCTTGGGGGACATTGGGAAAACACAAACATATACAAGCAGTAGCATGGAGCTGAAGCATGCCGTAGACGAGTCATGGCAGCTTCTCGAGACCAAAGGCCCTTGTCTCGGATGGGAGTATATAGGGCTAGTGAATCCATGTAACCTCGGAGCTTTGGTTTCTGGGTGAGGCCTCCGTTCTTTGCCGATGACATTCTGGACCGAGTCGATCGATGCCCTCCAGTTCCCTGAGGATTATATAGCTAGTTAGGATCCCGGTAGGGTAAATGTGTGCATCGAATATGTTTGTGCGAGGAGCCACATCTTACTCCACTCGAAAAGGTCAAGGCTGTCGTGAGCAACTACGAGCGCCGTGGGATCGTGATGCACTTGGTCCACAAGTGGACCAAGCAGTGTTGCTGGGCTACATGTGTTATAATGCTAAGAGCACCCTGTGCCTCTGCCGGCTGCTGAATGCTAAGGCTTGCGTGAGTCCCCAGCTTGTTGGCTGCAATATCCACGTTGCCTTCCTGTGCTTTGTGTGCAGTCCAATCCAAGAGCCATCACGAGCTATCTAAGGCACCCTCGAAGAAGATGAAACCTTCTCCAGACTTGGGCTGCTCGAAAGAGTTCCCCACACCGGGCCCCAAGAGATCTCCATAGCTAGAGCCGGGCTTGATTTTGACCACTAGCATCGCAGAAGCCGTGCGTGGGTCTCGGGAAAGACACGAACCGCGGGTATATGCGAAGCAAGACCGCTGCACTCGGTAGCTCGGTACATTCCTTGTTTCATATGTTTTATAACTGGTACTTGTAAATGAAATTTACCTAGCCAGGTACTGCCGAGATCGTGCCGGCCCTTCGACCCCTCCATCATTGTCAGCCCGGGGCTTGGTTCGCTCAGCGATTCGCCAATCCTGCCGAGGATTCACGTATCTAGGCTTTGCAAGCCCAAAACTCTAAACCTAATTATAAAGCCGTATACAAACCCTAAGCCCTGGAACCCTTTAAACCCTTATTATAAACCCTTATAAGCCTATATAGAGCCTGAAACCCAGCCCCTTAATTTTGTTATTCAACCCTGCAGGGTTAAAACCCTAAAGCCAAGCTCCCAAACCCTATATTCCCTCGCCCTTATATGGGACATTCAACTTGGATCCGTGCAAAGCGACTCTATCTAGCCCATTTTGGGTCAAGTGAGCCATCCAAAGTTTTGGTTACCCGCTTGGGATTATCCTGTGTTCATGGCGGGGTGTGGGCAGCCGAAGAATGAGATTCCCCGCTTCTCGCTGGATGGCTTGTCAAAACGGTGGGAGACATGTGACACAGTCAGGCGCAACGTGTTGTTCCACGGCACACTGATGCAGTGGAAATCCGTGGAATGTACAGGGACTGCTTCCTATGCTGCAAGTGCATTGAACTTCGAGGCAGTCAAGGAGTTTTTCACGGTTTGGACACAGGTGTGTGACAAGAAGCGGACCCCATCATTGGCCCAAGTGCAACTTCAGGCACATTTGCAATATCTGTCTGTACCCTTTGTGTAGTGTGAGAACTCCACCCAAACCCTCAACAGGTTCGCCAGCTCTTCAAGGATCTGAACCAGCCGGCTACCAAAGTTCGCATTCAAAGCGACGGTTGGGGGATGCGTAAGATGATGAGCCACTATATCCGCCGGTGGAAGTCCACTGGTCGAAGTGCCGATGCCTAGCACTAATAACTCACAGTATCTCCCCAAACAAGACAAAACATGCATGCATACCTTGATTACCGATTGCTGAAGCTCCTCATCCAAGGACCCGAAGGTGCGCGAGCTGCGACGCATCCTCCTGGCAGCTTGGGCACCAGAGAGAATTCACGAGCAGGATGACGATGAGTCTCTTGTTGCCTGTCTTGTATTAAGTTCTGAAGCTGGAAGCAGTCGACCCGGCACTACCACGGTTTCTGTATGTGCATCAAGTATACGCAAGGCTGGGGCAGCTGCCGCCGACGACGATGACACGGATTATGCTGGGCTTGACAACAGCTTGGGGGGTGAAGATGACGACGATGATGACGACGAGGAGGATGCATCGTTTGACTGTGATCTTAGTGATGGTGATGCCCTCTTCGCACCCGAGGTCCTGCTTGCAGATGCTGCAAAGGATGCAACAGCAGAGACTCTTGAAGCAATCGAGGACAACAACAAGGAAGACCCAGCAGAAACGGCAGCAGAGATTCCGTCAGCAAGCAAGCACGACAAAAAAGAGGACCCAGCGGAACCCGCACCAAAGAATCCGTCAGCAAGCAAGCACAACAACAAGGAAGACCTAGCGGAAGACCCAGCAGAACCGGCAGCGAAGATTCCGTCAGCAAGCAAGCACAACAACAAGGAAATCCTAGCGGAAGACCCAGCAGAACCGGCAGCGAAGATTCCGTCAGCAAGCAAGCACAACAACAAGGAAATCTCAGCAGAACCGGCAGCAAAGATTCTGAAAGCATGCAGGCGAGACGAGACGAAGGACCCAGCAGAACCGGCAGCAAAGATTCTGAAAGCAAGCAAGCACAACAACGAGGAAATCCCAACCACGGGCAGTGCGGTTCCGTCAGAGGGTTCAAAGCCGTCTAGCAGTCCAGTGCTGTCCCAGTCTGAGAAAGACCGACGCCGGAGTATCTCTGTCATGAAGGATCGTCTGAAGGATCTTAAGCAGCTTCTGCGCAAACAGTCAGATTGTATAATCATCACGCTGTTCTGTGCAGGTCCTTGTGTCTGTGTAAATGTTGTCCGTGCAGCAACCCAGGCAGAAGATCGAGCGCAGGCAGGCGGCCAAGGCAGCCGTGAAGGCAGCCGTGCCTGGACCAGCCGTGGACCCGAGCACCCTGCCAGCTAGACAGCTTCTCGCTCTCTCTCTCTCTCTCTCTCTCTCTCTGTCTCTCTCCATCACTCTCCCTTCTGTTGTTCTTTCTCCACTCGATAATATATGTCCCACAGACACTCTAGTAAGGTACACTGGAGACTTGCCCATCCGACCTGGATGCGATCTGTGAACAGTGGAGCCAGCATGTGAAGCCCGAACCCATCGAGATTGAAGATTCGCCACCCCGACCCGGCCAAGTTGTGCAGCTTAAGAAGCCGAAGCAGGTAGTTGCCGAGCCGCCGAAGGAAGCATCCACAGCAGGTATTCCTTTGTTGACATCTTCAGGGGATGTGGCTGGGGGTGACGGTGCGACCCCGGCTCCTGCTGGGAACTCAATGCTACGTCGTGCAAATGCCTACGATGAGAAGGACTGGGGGTTTATAAGGAGGTATACTGTCCTAGAATGCATAGCCATTAAGTTGATTCTGTGCTCTATCGCAGGCCATGAACGACCTCAGCAAGGAGAAGCAGGATAAAGTCGCACAGCAAAGGAAGGATGAGAAGCAAGCAGAGGCCGCCGCAGCGGCTGCGATCAATGGCAGCGAGGAGGGGAAAGGTGGCCGAGGCGGCCGTGGGAGAAGAGGCCGTGGTGGCCGGGGGGGGAAAGGCGGCGGTCGAGGAAGAGGCCGTGGTAGGAAAGGCTCCAGGGCAACGGATGGCGAACAGGCACAGGAGCAGGAGGAAGCACAGGAGGAGCAGGAAGCAGAAGAGCAGAAGGAAGCAGAGCAACAGAAGGCGCCCAAGACAAGCAGCACTGATGAAGACAAGGTGAAGTCGCCGACCCAAAGGAAGCCGAAAAGCAAAGCAAAGAACAAAGCCAAGCTGCAGGAGGCAGCAGCAGGAACACCCCGGAAGAGCCCCAAGAAGCCCAAGTCGAAGGCAAAAACAAAGGCCAAGAAGGCGGCAGATGAGGCAAAGGAGCCGGAGGATGATACCGCAAAGAATGCTGCCCCCAGGGCCACACGCAAGCGCAAGGACATCCCGGAGGAGGAGAGAAACAAGCGACAGTCCTATGAGATCCCAACTTACAATTTCAGTCAGTGGTCCATCTACTGGACCAAGAATGCTGTGGGGCTGAAGCTGAAAAACGTGGAGACCGACTGTGGCAAGCAGGCTTGTACATCCTTGTCAAAGCAATGTGTCACACCCTCCAGCTCTGATGTTTGGGTATTGTGCAATCCGAAAGGTTGTCTACCTCGCCAACCCCAACGTTTCCATGAAGGATCACTTGGACTTCGCCACGACATGTGCCACCCTAGCTGCAATGACGGTCTGTATGCATTCGGCCGTGTGACATTCTCTGATTTCAACACATGCAAGTCGCATGCCTACCACAACCGATGCTTATACATCCCAGGCTAACATCATCGAGCAGGCAAAGGGCAAGCTCGATGAAGACACGAAAGCCTCCTTGCATGCCTGCAAGATGCAGTTCCGCACAGCGGGGAAGTAGTGCTAATGTTGATGGCTTCCGGTTCCGAGAAAAGGCACGGGCTTGTTGTTGCCGCAAGCTGGCTTGGCTTGCATGCAATGACAAATGGTATGCTACTCTAGCTTGTGCGGTCTTCGCTTGCACCACATCGAAGCAGATGTTGTTCATGTCTGCATGTAAGCCGAGCAGCTGATTTTGCATCCTGTACTTGGAGTTGTCGTGACGGCTACCTTGTGCGGGCCGATGATCAGAGTCGCCAGTTTGACTCGAAGGGGTGTCAATCAGGTGTAGAGGGCCTTCTAAAAAAAATCGTCTTAAGAGTACACAGATTACCCCCAGGGTATGTGCACAAAACGAGTGTGTTTGGGCCCCCTATGCTTGATGGGTTCACTGCATAATTTCAAGGTCCTAGGACCCGCTCGAGATTTGAATCGATGTGTCAAAACCATGCACTCCTGCGAGTTTGCATGCACTTGCCTGCCGAGCATGCAGAGTTCAATCCGGGTAGGACCCATGTGCTGAAGTGCCCAGACCAATTAACCGTAGAACCCACGCAAACCCGCAGTGTCGCTATCGCTACAGCAACCTTCATGAAGCAAAGCTATCTAAGCACACGCATGAAACCCCTATACCTTCGAGCCCCAAGGTGAGATGGTCCACGATGCGAAGTTCGGCGCTGGCCAAACAGCAGGTCTGCCCTCCGCCCGCCATTCCTGGGCTTGGGTTGGGGTTTTAGCTACTTGAGTAGGTATTTAGGGAATGTAAGGGTGGCACAAATACTAGTAATTCAATAGTATATAACAATGATAAATGGAATAGTAGTGTACCTTCAACCCGAGCCCCCCCCCCCACCATAAACCTTCCACCGAGTAAAACTGGGATCAATTATATTGCTGAAGCCATCAACTCCGCAGCCGAGCAGGCAGCCTGTAAACCCGGAATGGTACAGCCGAGCCGTCCAGCAAGAGTAGTAATAGGACTAGTAGTAGTACCCGTAGTAGTGTACCTGTGCCAATAGTAGCAGTAGCAGCAGCAGCAGTCGCAGTAGTGGTAGTAGAAGCAGGAGTAGTAGCAGCAACAGTAGCAGTACTATACTACTCCGTATCAGCAGCAGCAGTAGCAGTAGTAGCAGTAGTGGCAGCAGTAGTAGTAGTAGTAGTTGTTGTTGTTGCTGTTGTTCTTGTTGTGGTAGTAGCAGTAGTAGTAGTAGTAGTCGTAGTAGTACTGGTATACTAGTAATAGTCTTTGTATTGGTACTCGTACTAGAACCGCTAATAGTACTATTACTGGTACTACTACTAGTACTAGTACCAGTATCAGTACTACTACTTTACTAGTAGTAGTAGAAGTAGTAGTAGTAGTAGTAGTAGTAGCAGAAGCAGCAGCAGAAGCAGCAGCAGTAGTAGTAGTAGTAGTAGCAGTAGCAGAAGTAGTGGTAGTACTAGTACTAGTGGTAGTACTAGTACTAGTACTAGTACTAGTACTAGTACTAGTACTAGTACTAATAGGAGTGGTTGTGAAAACAATCCTGATAGCAGTCAGTTGTCACAATCTATTCTTGCAGCTGACAACATAGACTTCTTTAGGGCTCAATCCCGGGACCCTTGCATACAGCCCAACAAGATACCCCAAAACACAAAGCCCAGTGACAGTGTTTGTCCTGTAGGATAAGAACTGACACCCCATATAACTCCTTGGAGGACTCCCCATAGGTTTCAAGGTTTTAAAGCTCTTCTTGTAGGTTTATTTTGTGGGCGGTGGGGTTCATGGGGCTTGGGGAGTTAGGGTGTTTAGGGATTTCAGGTTTGTGGGGTTGGGTGTCAGTCGGAGTGTATCTACTTCTAGTTTGGGGTGAAAGCTTGCATGTGCATGCGTTCACAAATCAGGAGGCAGGTGCTATATGTGCTCGAACACAGAATCATGGATTGCAGGTACATGTACATTGCCCGCTGTCGCAGTGCTACCATGGTCTTGTAAATTTCGGGTACCTATGCGGAAATTCCCTTAGTCTTCCTAGCTTTGCTGCCACGGCCCAACCATGGTCCGCTCCTCTGAGATGGAAACTGTGATTCGGAGGTTGATTGCTTTGAAGGCACCCAAGGATCTTTGGCTGGATGGTAGGGTCATCTGCTTCAGTGTGCTGTCCGTAGTTGTTGTGGCATGAAGACCTAAGACCTTCATCCTACTGGTCTTCCTCGTCAGTTGGCACGGCCAAGCAAAGCTCGACAAGTACGAATATGATGTCATCGAGTTTTTTGCAGGTGTCTCTATGATTGCTAGAGTCGCTCGGATGCACGACCTCAAAGCAGTGGCCCTGGATGTTACTTTTGATCGGGTGACCAATCGCCCTGGGGCTATGGACCTGACAACCGAGTCGGGTTTTGCATTTCTTACTTGCACTAGATTACAATCAGGTGTTCTGGATGGTTCTGTTTTTGCTTGCCCTTAACAACATGAAAATCCTTAGGTTGGCGATCATGGCTTGTCTACGTGGGAAGCTGGATGGTCTTCTGAGTGTATGGGGGGTATGCTGCTCCTCGCGGGTGACTACCTCCAGAGGTTCTACTGGACGGTCCTTCCTAACTCCGATGGGGTTTGATGGGCACACGAAAGTTCGCGAGGCAAACCTGATCGGCTCGAGGCATCCCAGGGATCTCTATAAACTATAAACCCTTTCTATGTATCCCCTAGAGCCACAACTATTACGGGGTCGTTGGGGATTCTGCACGGTTCAATGGTTCAGGACATATCGTGGATCGTGGATAGATATGGGTTCCCGGGTCTAGAGAGTTCATAGGCTATATAGGTGTTTAGCCCTGCAGGGTCGCCCTATTGCTAATGCTTTGCACAGCGATTGGGGGATCGTGGCTGGTTGAGCAGCCGTCGCAGTCGATGCTGTTTGAACACGTGCGTTTGAAAGAGATGGTGGAGAACTGGCTCCGAACAATAAATGCCACTAAGCTTAGAATGGCTCAGTGTTACAATTGTGCTACTCTAGACCAGTCCTAGTTGTGCACAACTTAGGTTT
Organism: Symbiodinium sp. clade A Y106; assembly: GCA_003297005.1. NCBI lineage: Eukaryota > Dinophyceae > Suessiales > Symbiodiniaceae > Symbiodinium > Symbiodinium sp. clade A. The sequence goes on along the minus strand of BGNK01004713.1, from coordinate 39,803 downwards.
GGCGGCAGGGCTTCTGGATGATGAAATATAAAAGCAGGACTCCGAAGCGCACGAAGGTATGGTCCAACAGCCACATCATCAGCCGGCTGGACCTGGGATCCATCACCCGTTCCGACATGAATGCATCAACTGTAAAGACTGTAGATCGTTGGGTTTCTGGCGGCAAAAAAAATGGAAGGCCAACCAACACTTGAAGCAGACCCAGAGCCTCAGCCGAACTTAGGCTTTCGATTTAGTCTATAGGGTATCAGGGGTTCGATGTTGACTGGTCTTCGATTAGACGAACAAAGGACTTATACCTTCCGCTTTGCGAAGAAAATCATTGATCTGCGGCCACTGCTGATTGCACCTACTTCACGATCTACCATCGAGGCTGCTAGTCCTGCAACTCATGTCGTAACTATAGACCCGAATCATACCCAACAATCCTTCCTTCCGGCACAGGTATCCTACGATCTCGACCTCAAGGCAGCTTTCAAGAACCTCACGTACCGGGATAAGTGGTCCGATGCTGGTGTCACTTTTGCCATTCGGTATGTCTTCGGCTGCAGGTCTGTTAAAGTGCCTGAGTCCTGGAGAGACATCATACCTAAGTGTCTTTGAGGTGGGTGTGTGTGTGCACCAAGGAGATCCGGCTGTTTCCACAGTAACCAAGCAAGATAGCTGCGCAGTGCACATTCACATTACAGGTACCTCACTTCGATTGTTGTATGCAACCCAGGCTGTGTAGATATGTGCATGCAACATTGTATATGGGCCCCCGGTGTGGCTTGTTGGGTGCTGTAGTGGCATTCTTCGTGTCTTCGCGGGTCTGTGTCTGGGTGCTGCGGGAACAGTGCGCACGGGGTGGAGGCAGAGCGTACAAGGGCGTACAGGGCGTACCCGACCAAAAGGCGTATTTTCCCAACCCAAAGGCGTATTTATCCAATAGGGTTTGGTTTGGTCGGGCGTACGCGGGCGTACGCGGGCGTACCCTGCAGCTCGCTTGGGGGACAGTTTGTGGGGGGTGGGTGGTGGGTGGGGGAGGCGAGGGNTATGTACATATAATATTATATATACACATATGTATATATATATATATGTGTGTGTGTATGTATATATATATACTTTGAATTGGGCTTGGGGGGGTGGACAGCATCCCGGCTGATGCTTATGATGCTCGCTTTTAGGGTGTCCAAAGTCGTCATGTAAATTTACATGATGACTTCTTGTGAAAAATGGGTGTCCCAGATCTCACGATGGTCGACCATGCCTGTTGATGGAAGCACATCTATTTGATCTTAGCAATATATCAGATACCTTCGTACCCCTACCTATTTAGTTACCTACCTAGTTACCTACCTTACCTTACCTACCTACATCCTACGTATACCCACATACATGTACACATGTACGTATACGGGTATACATGCATAGATACGCACATATATAGACATGTGCAGTGCGTGTATGCATGATGTATGTGTATGTGAGTGTGCTTAGTGATGGTCCGAGTATCTCTAATGACTGCACCATGTACTCTCTTAGAGGCCGAGCTCTCCCAAGTTTCCAATTCGAGCTGTGGTGCATGTCCGCAGCGTGACCGACCTGCAAGCCGGGCAGCAGGGTGGCTTCAGCAACGAAGCTGTTGTTCACAGAACTTTAAATAGACTAGAGTGACTAGAGGTGTTTGTTGTATGGTAAATCTATGAGGCCCAATTCCTGCTTTTGTGCCCAATATTTGCAGAAGCTATAATTAGCTCGACGTGCAACGGGTGAGGATGTTGTGCTCGTTGTGCACAAAGGAAATTCGCTGAATTATCAAGGTTCCTGACACCCTACAAAACCTGTAAACCCTTCATAACCAGAAAGACTTTCCTTATACCTCTAATGTTGGATCGCTTGTGGCCGCAATTGTTGTGTGCTGCCGGGAAGGAAGGTCATGTAGCTCACGCGTGTTTGAGGTGTTTTTGCTATCGAGTGCCTTCCTAGGCAGCCAAAGGGTGTAGCCTGACATGTCGGAGCTTCAGAGCCAGCAGTGGTCCTCGGATACCCTTGGAGCTGGCCTGAAAACCCTGGCCTTTCAGAGCTGCAAGGATGAAGAGGCTCAGGAGCTGGCTGAGCTCCGTGAGATTCAGGACGGGTTGGTTCCAGTAGCGCTACTAACTAGTACCAATATATACCATTTCGGGTACAGAACTAGGACTAGGATTGGTGCATCAGTATATACAAGTACCACTACTGCTACTACTACTACTACTACTACTACTACTACTACTACTACTACGACTACTATATAATACTAGTACTAGTACTAGCACTACGTTCAGGGCACTCTATCATGAAGCTGGCTTGGTGTCCGGAATCTGGGCCTGCAAACTGGGCCGAAAACCTCAACAAAAAGCTGCTTAACGGTCAACGTTGCTTGTGCCCAGCTCCCNCGACTTCCGGCTTCGTTTCTGGGACCGCTTTCTGGGCAGCTTTCTTAATGCCAGCAGTAGCAAGGTCACCAGTTTACGGGCCGCGCTGCGGGCCGAGTTTTGGAGCCACAGAAACTCCAAATGTGGGAACCACAATGTCGGCCCCAATCATTTAGATCACTTGTTGGGCTGCTTTGTGCTCCCATCCTTGTGACCAGATTTGGTTCCCGTGTTCGAGTTCCGGTTTCAGAGTCGCTCTGCGGNATCATTTAGATCACTTGTTGGGCTGCTTTGTGCTCCCATCCTTGTGACCAGATTTGGTTCCCGTGTTCGAGTTCCGGTTTCAGAGTCGCTCTGCGGACCCCAAAATTGGACCCATGCACGTTCAGGGCACTCTATCATGAAGCTGGCTTGGTGTCCGGAATCTGGGCCTGCAAACTGGGCCGAAAACCTCAACAAAAAGCTGCTTAACGGTCAACGTTGCTTGTGCCCAGCTCCCC
>BGNK01004713.1:8758-36677 GCA_003297005.1 Symbiodinium sp. clade A Y106 | reverse complement strand
CCGGGTCCCACCAAGTACGTATCAGGACACGTGCAAGGCTGGTGGTTTTGAGGGCACGATTTTGAGTCCAGAAAATGCTCATGCTTCCGGCTTCAACATAGTGTGCCTCCATAGTAGTACTAGTACTAGTATTCGTACTAGTACTCGTAATAGCAGTAGTAGTAGTAGTAGTAGTCGTCGTCGTCGTAGAAATAATTGGCATTATCGATAGTAGTAGTCCTAGAACTAGAATTTGTCGATAATACTAGTTGTAGTACTACCTAGTATTATTAGTAGTGGTATTCCTATTAATAATAGTAGTATCAGCAGTACTATAGTACCTTACTAGTACTATTACTAGTACTAGTAGTAGTAGAAAACTACTACTACTACTACTACTACTACTACTACTACTACTACTACTACTACTACTGCTACTGCTACTGCTACTGCTACTGCTACTGCTAAAGCTACTGCTACTGCTACTGCCTATGCTACTGCTACTGCTACTGCTACTGCTACTGCTGCTGCTGCTGCTGCTACTACTACTACCACTGCTACTACTACTACTACTACTACTGCTACCACTACTACTACTACCACTACCACTACTACTACTACTACTACTACTACTACTACTGCTACTACTGCTACTACTAGTACTAGCTGCTGCTGTTGCTACTACAAAAGCTTGCAACCGGATGCTACAGACGTTTAGAACCAATAAGTTGATGGGCATCCGAGCGGCCTTCACGGCGAAGGAGCTGGAAGCAGCCATCGAGAAGCAGATGATGGCGAGCCCAGGTGAGCAGCCGGCAGCGGGCCTGAAACGGGTGGCCAACACCCCGCACTCCGCAAATCCTCTCGATGCAACCCCGGGCTCTGCTGTTCCCCGAGCTAGAAAAGCCATGGATCGAGGAACCCCGCACAGTGCTGTGAAGCCAACAAATCTTATGCAGGTGTTGGAGGATACGGGAACTGATGCCCAGATGCCTGCCTACGAAACACAGATCTACCTTGACCCGTACATCTGTGATGATGATGAGGTACTGGTTGGGTATGTTGCTGCTAAGGGTATGTGTATGCTCCTAGACATGTGTAAGCTCACATCACGACTGAACCGATCTGTACTCAACCCTGTAGGATCCGATGGTGCAGCATCTTCGGGATATGGTGCTCACCCCCGAGAAAGCCCCCAGCATCCCTGCCGAGCCCACCCCCAAGAAAGCCCCTGCCAGCAGCCCTCGTCCTGAAGACCAGTGTCCTACGCCGTCAATCTTTGCGCCTACCATGGTTGATGCATCCCCAATCTGCGCCGGCCCTGCTAAGGCCCCTCCAGTCCCCAAGGCGGACACCGGTTCAGTCATGGCAGCTCCGGCAGAGGACATGGCTAGTATGATGAACCAAATGGTTCAAGTGTTGCAAAAGCAGCTGAACGAACAGTCAATACAGAACGAGAAGTTGCAAACCCTCCTGCAGCAGCAAGCCTCCGAGATCGCAAAGTTGCGAGAGGAGCGAGCCAGCAGCAGCCGAGCCGCCTCGGATGTAGGATCTGAGGTGAAAGGGGAGGCAGAGGCCTTGTCCCAGAGCGAAAGCGTGGCATCAGGGGCAACTTCGTTCGAAGCTGCCCGTCAGCGAGTCAGGCGCATGGTGAAGGTGAGGGCGGATGGCTCTTATGGTGTTCCCCAACATATCGTCGATACTTGGAATCGACAGGGAAAGGCACAAGAACACTTGGTGCGAGTGTTTATGGACAGCGGATGCGACAAGGAAACCTATGAACCCGATAAATCCTGAGCCTCTAAATCCCTAACCCCCTAAACCCCTAAACCCCTATAAACCTCAAACCCACAACGTTAGATCCCTTATATAAGCCCGAGGCCTTATGAACACCCAAACCTGTGAAGTATCCGCCGTCTGGGACAAGGTAGGTCTGGAGTGAGGTGTGTTTAAAGTTATGTGTTCTTATCTAACTATATTATAATAATAGGGGGATGACTGCTAAAGTGAGGTTCTCTAAGTATCCAAGTATAAACGGTTCACCGAAAGTGCGATTTCGTAGCAACTCGTAGGAGTCGTTCATCCGGGAGATCACTGTTCAGAACGAGCGCGAAAAGGAACTTAGTGTCGTTGTGGAGGGTGACTTCTACACAGAGTCCCAGCTCTCAGAGGAGAAGAAACTCTCTTCGCCTCTAGCCATAATTCTAAAATGGCTTCAGATTTCTGTGCGTGGAAACCTAATGCAAAGTGCAACTGCATGCTGACTGTACAGGGAGCGCATCGCCGAGATCAAGGCTTTCGCCCGCCAGAACCCCGCCCTGATGAGGCAACTTAGCAGCAAATGCCATTACGACTGCATGCTTAAACTTTTGTGGCAGTGTCGAAATCTTCCAAATCGGAAATCAGGAAGGATACATACAATCCCAAGCTGGTCACTTATTGGTATGAAGAGCGTGCCCATGCATCCATGCGAGCTTCCTCTTTATTGAGAACCAGGGATCAGGTATCCTTCACCATGGCAGCAGAGCAGGGCGAAGATGGTTCAGTGGTCCTCGGCACGGATGTCACTTTGGGCGACGTGGGTGATGTTTCAATGGGCGGGGCTGCTTCGGGCAGTGGAGACTTCGACTAAGTTCTGATGCAAGTTGCTATGATGTCTTAGGTGTTGCATGTGTTGCTTCGCTTTGGGCCGAGGAGGTCCAATCATTCCAGGCGAGGCTGACACGTCGGCCGAGGGTCAGCTACAGCTTCCGAGCCTAGAGGGCGGGAAAAGGGCCTCCGAGGTGATCGGCATTTACATGAAGGCAGCTCTTGGCCGAGCTGCGAAGCTAGGGGATACCCTGACTAAGATGTATGCTGTTCCGCAAGCTGAGCGCACTGAAGCCTGCAAGAAGACACTCGTTTGCAAAACCATTGTTGCATTTGGAAAGTTTTAGCCCTATATCACATCTAGTAGGTTCTGGGATTCGAATAGATGTTCAGGGCTCTCAGGTTTGATTTATGGCCTTGTTGTAGACCTTTTGCCTGGTGGTATGGCTACCTTGTGTATATAAGCTTTGGCTTGGGGGCGGGGCGGTATCTTTCCTGCTCGAACTTAGCTATGATCTCATTTAAGCTTCTGGGTGGCAACTCGGGTATGTACAGGTTGTTACCAGAATCGAATATAGCTGGATCGGGTTGTGTTACTTTTGCTCGAACATTTATCTGCTCAATTCTTAAGTCCTCAGAGCCTTTACAAGAGCGGGTAATGGTCAGAGGTACATCTAGTGCTCCGTACATAGGGCTTGGAAGGCCTAAAAAACAACATCATACGATCCCAGCCCCGATAAACCCGGAAAATAACCTCATAAGATCCCGGCCCCTACTAACCCTACATGATCCCATAAATCCTGAGAGCCCCGGACCCTCCCTAGATGCCCAGGCTGCTCCAGAAGCTCGAGGCGGCCAGCAAAGCCTTGGATGATTGCCAGGACAAGATGCAAGACATCTACTGCACCGGAGCTGTTGAGGGATACACGAATGCGCCCTCTGCTTGCACGATTATTGTAGTGATGTTTGCATGAGCCTCGAGTCCAAAGAACATTCAATCACCGGATCCAAGGCAAGACACTGAGCTCGTTGCCGAATACAAGGTGTTGAGGAAGCTGCTACTTTGCTGTATGTTGGCAACCAGAAGATATGTGCAATGCTGTTTTAATTCATGTGTGAAGCTCAGGGCGATGGAAACAACGGCCCTGGAGAGCAGGGCAAAGACTGTGATCCCGAAGCGCCGTGCTGAAGCAAAGCCGAAACCAGCTCCTAAGAAAGCTGGTGCCCCGGCCATCCCGACTCCGAAGCCCAAGCCGTCTGCCGAGCAGCCCTTGCGCAAGACCGGCAAGCAGCCGGCCGCCTAGGATCGTTCGTGTTTGCAGCCCGAATTTTGTTTATGGGACGGGCAAAGGCTTTGTGGGCGCATCTGTAGGGTTGCCAGGCTTGGGAAACACTTACGATTTTGGTGCAAGCTAGGGCCGCTACAGGGCTTCAGAAGATAAACCAGTGTAGCGGGCAACCCCTGATGTGTTAGATCAGCCGTTCAATCACAAGTGTTCCGCTTTGGAACAACGTCGCATCTGTCATCGCGACACGATCGTTCAGTGCTGCTGTCGGTGAACAAAAATCCGATATGTTCGAGCTGCGCCAGAGCAAACCGTAAAGTCCGACCTTTCAGTGTAGTGATAATGGATGGAGACATTTCCTGCGCAGGTCCGGGGCCTACTGCGCGAGAGCTGGTGCATGCGCTGGGCAATGGAGTTACCTGGCCTGTTCAGTCCCATGTACTGAAACTCCAAATATATGAATCTATTTGTCTAAATCCCGCACAGGCCTATATGAAAACCCGATACCCCTTGAAGCCCCTATACACACTATACACGGTTCGGGTGGATCGACCTAAGCCTCAGCGATATATTGTCCCAATGTTGGTCTCATCTTCTTTGTGGTGTATGTTTAGAACCCCTATACCACCTACATAAAGCCCTGAAGAGTGCAGAGTCGCTTTCCTCCTATTCGATGCCCCAACAAAAATGTAATTGCCTCTATACTCCCTTCCAACCTTGTACTGGTGAAGCAACCCTTATAACCCCCATATAACCCGAAACCCGTCGGAGCTCCCGCCAGGGTCCTAGACCGAGCCTATGGGGGTGCGTCCCTGGGAACTTCTTTTGTTTTCTAGTCTTGTATTATTATTATTATTACCACTATCACTTCCACTACCACTACCACTACCACTACTGCTGCTGCTACTACTACTACTACTACTACTACTACTACTACTACTACTACTAGTACTACTACTCCTACCACTACTACGACGACTACTACTACTGCCCTGACCCCTATGCTTACCCCCCAACCCCGCAATGCCACCAAGGAAACCTGACCCCTATAATACCGAAAACCCCGCAATACCCCTAAGGCCCGTAACCAATCCCGTCACAGGCGCCAGCTGCTCGCATCGTCCGGCTGGCGAAGGCCATCGAAAGCGAGGCGCCGGGAATCCTTGGAGGCATCAAGATGATTAGCAAGATGGATCTGCCGAAAGGTGAGCACAGGCTGCATGCGTTGGCGAAGGTATGGAGAATGACTGTACCCGTACCCCTACGTATGTACACGAGTCGCAGTGTGTGCCAACCGATGGTTGAGCTCACCTCTTGGTTTGAGTATATGGTTTATACAAAGCCTGAACTTCTGTTGGGAGGATTTTCTTTCGAGGATCTTCATTTCTCGTTGCTTCTGGAAGCCTTCTGGAAAGCCTACGAGTACGAGCAACCGACTCACATGGTGTTCCAGAAGCATTCCAAAGAGCTCTCCCGCTGCATCCCGTACATGCTGTTTGGGGACGAGGGAAGATCCCTCAGGAAGTGTCCCATACAAATTGTATGCGTGGAGACGGTGTTTGGCCAGACGACTTACAAGAATTATCAGGAGCACTGTGCAAAAGGCCAGCAGCAGATCGATAAAGACACGATGTTGGATTTCATGACGCATACTGGGAAGGGCTCCTCCTTTCTGTCGCGACTTTTAACTTTATGCGCTCCCCCATGCCCTGTACCGCTCTGACTCTGATGTCAGCTACAAGCAGTTTTGGTATGACTGCATGGACCAAGTTGCCAGAGCTGCTATCCGACTGTTCGAGGATGGCATTTCCCACCGGCTGGGCAGGTTCTACGGCATTTGTGTGGGTTTCAAGGGCGATGCCCCTTTCCTAGCCAAAGCTGCAAAACTGCAGCGAAGCTTCATGTCTGTTAGCGGGAAGCACAAGGGCATATGCCCATATTGCGAGGCAGGCTCAAGCTACTACGCTCGAATCGTTTGGAAGATTTTTCTTTATTCTCGGTTCATATATGGTCTATATAGCACTCGCTACAGAGTTTAGCGGGTTGTAGGGCTTCTAGGGTGTGTACAAGTATTTCTATGCTCTCTATCCATATATATATATACACACTAGAAATATGAAGCTTGCATTGGTTCGCTTCACCCTGATGTTAAACCTGTATTGAGTTTTCACGTATCTGTTTGGGTTTAGCGACATACTAACACACCCCCCAAAAAAAGAACTCACACCGTAAACCCTACATAACCCTAAATCCCCCGAGCCCCCTTATATGCCTCAAGTTCCCAAAGAGTGTATGTAAAGAACCACACCTTATCAGGATTGCCCTGTTTCGAACCACTCTTGCAAACCTCGGGAAGGCAAACATGGCTGTTGAAAACTCAGGTCCCGATTTACCCTGGGAAGATGTTGGGCAGGAGCCAGCCTGGGTCCCGACAATTGGACAGTCGAGACCATGGAAGCACAACCAGTATTCTGCCGTAAGATCCATTCCGTATGCAACATCATCGCCGGAGCAGCTGTTGCAGCCAGACCTCTTCCATACGATCAAGTTGGGCATCGCCCGGCATTTTGCTGGGTCTTTCTTGGTGCTGGTGGCTCACTGGAGCTACTTCTTCGAGGAGGGCCGCAACAGCTTTCCCGATGTTTTGGCAAGAATGTATGCTGATTTCAGGTATGCCTGCAAATCACTTCATTTGACACCGAACATCAAGGGCTTCACGAAGGACACGTTTCACTTCAGCAACTTTGATTCGTGGCCCTGGGCGGGATGGAAAGGCAGTGACACTTTGCTGGTTCTCCGGTGGATCATAATGCTGCTGCGAGATGGGTGCTGGTCTGATGGTGCAAGGACGTCTCCGTGGCTGCAGCACCCGCAAGCAGCCGATCATGCACCGGTGTTCAAAGCTGTTCATGATGGATGCTGTGCGATCCTGACTTTGTTTCAAGTCGTGCAAAAGCAAGGTATCTGGTTGCGCAGGCCGTGGGCTGTCCGGCTGCATTCCGCCATCGACCTGTTCTGCTCCGCGTACAAGTTTTTATCCGGTGACTGCTTCAGGCGAGAACTGAACCGGTTCCACCTGGAACCAACTTTACATCAGCTCAAGCATTTTAGCATCCGGATACAAGAGCAGCTGGCCAACGACGACGTGGAGGTCATCCAAAACCCTGGGATGTACATGTGCGAGATGAGCGAGGACTTCGTGGGGCATGTGTCAAGAGTAAGTCGGCGTGTGGCTGCTCGGAGCTGCGGTCTCCGGACACTTCAGAGACATTTGATCCGAGTGCACATGTTCTGGAATGAAAAAGTCGAAGCAGCGGAGAGCGAGTGCTCACCATCCCGAGGTTTGCAGAGTATCCTTTTAAAAATTCCCTTCAGACATTAACAATCCGGCCCTGAAAACCCCTGAAAACCTGCCGAGCGTCGCCATTGCACTCGTAGCCACCAGGCCAGCTTTATAATTAGGGGATTCGAGGGCTGATTCAGTTTTGGGAGCTTCCAGGCAGTTCATGGGTGGCTGATTTTGTTTCGGAAACTGCATGAACAACAAAATCCGCACATCGGCTAATCCTTCGATACACAAAACGTCGAGGCTGAAATAACAGCACAACAGGGAAGTCCAGGTAGGGTTTAGGGAGTAGGGTTTAGGGTTTAGGGGTTGGAGGTTCAGGTATACTTCAAAAAAACCTCCAAAGGAAGGTGTAAACTCTCCGAAAAGCAACATCCCTAGCTGATCTTTATTTAAGACCTACAATCCTGAAAGCCACAAGGCTGCGCATCCCAGAACCCAAAACTGCGAACTCTAAATTCTGCGACCCTAAACCCTAAACCCTACTCCCTAAACCCTAATCCCTAAACCCTAATCCCCTGAACCATCAACCTCCGACCCACCACTGTCCATTCCCTGAAACCATCAACCTCTGCTTCCCTAGGTTCCCCAGTAGCCCCTTAATAATAAGAGTACCCTTTTTCCTACTATTCGTTTTTAGCAAGGGAACCCAAAAAGAAAAAGGGTAAAAGGGTCCTACTGGGGAACCTAGTTCCTAAGCTCAAGCCTCTGAACCCTCTAGAACCGTTGGAGTTACAGCTTGTAGAACCCGTCTAGAAACCTTACAGAACCCAAACCGTGACAAAAACCTATGCCCCAAACCCTAAACCTCTCAAGCGTAACCCCCAAAAAAAATCCCTAACCTCCCCAAAGCCCTCCTAAACTCCCTTTCCCCAAAAAGCCCCCTTACCTCCCAAAAGCCCTCCTAAAGTCCCTTTCAGGGCGCTGGAGGGCCAGCACGCGGAAACCAAGGCCCTCGAGAAGCCGGTGCTTCAAATGCCGGGCCGTGGGCCAACTGGCGAGATTAGGGCTTTGGAGGTAGTTTTTTTTTTTAGGGCCTCTTTCTATTCCGCATGAGGTCTAGAGAGCCGGGTTTAGGGTTTAGGTTTAGGATTTAAGGTTTAGGGTTTAGGGGTGTGCGCTAGGGCTTTGGAGCTCGGGTTTAGGGTTTAGGGTTTACGATTTAAGGTTTAGGGTTTAGGGGTGCAATTAGGAAGTTTACAGTAGGGGTTTATGGATTAGGGCTTTGGAGGTTGGTTTACGATTTGGGTAGTTTGTAAAAACTATGGTCCCTTCTTGGGTGCCGTAAATACTGGGTGCCGTATTATAATAGGGACCCACAAAGGGGCCATAATTTTGACAACCACCCATTTATGGTTTACGGTGTATACAGGTGTAATTAGGAAGTTTACAGTAGGGGTTTATGGTTTAGGGCTTGAGAGGTTTTGGGTTTAGGGGTTTAAGGATTAATTAGGGGTTACATGGTGTGCAGAAGCTGTACTGCTTTCTGTTGTTGTTTAAAGAAATTCCGGGTTCAGGGGTTTCAGTGTGTATAGAAGTTGTATAGGGTACTGTTCAAGCATTTGACCCAACTACCTCATGTTTCGCCAGATTTGAGAATGTTTGGCCTTTCTGGCTAGGAGACCAGATTCTGTTGTGCTTTGTGGTTTTGGAGTGAAAGCGTAAGGGGGTACGGCAAAAAACCCTAAACTTTAAACCCCTAAACCGTGGCTAAACTCTAAACCCCTAAACCGTGGGACTCTGCTTTGGGATCTCCGGCGCTTTTTTGCTGATTTTGCTCCGGGCCCTGAGCCTGGAGGCCATGATTTGTTGTTGGGTTGCCTTATCGGAGCCGACGGTTTAGGGGTTTAGGGTCTGTAGCCTTTAGGGTTTAGGGTTTCTAACTATAAAAAGGTTAAGGGTTTAGGGTTTATAGGCTTTAGGGTTTCGGGTTTCTATAAAATTTGTTAAGCCGAACATGAGTAAGGAACTACAATGGGGACTATAGGCACATGACAGGACACATCAGGACCCACCACAAAAGCCTCAGGCTCATTTTGGAGGCTGATTCATGCCCCGATGTTGCAACCCTCCGCGCTTATAACTCCCTAAATGGTGGGATACTGGGCCATGGGCAAGGTAGAATTTTTAGAGGGCTTGAAGAACAGTAACCAATCATATATAATGAACTGTGCGCTCCGGGCCGTAAACCCTGAGCCCTAAACTGTGAACCCTAACACAAAACTGCCCAATTTTTTACCTGGACCCCAAAAGTATGTAAAATAAAAGGCTTTTATAGGTGTTGGGCCATTATTTTACCTACTTTAGGGGGGTTTAGGTAGCAACTGGCCTGATAATTTCCAGATCCAGGGCGGTCTTTGTGTCCTGCACCGGGCATTCGGATGCTGAACACCGAAAGGGCAATATGGGAGTTTCCGAAAATTAGGGGTACCTTATTTTGGGTCCTTATGATAAGGATCCTACTATTTAGGATACTATATTAGGATCCCCTATTTTCGGAAACTCCCAGAGAGGGGTTGAGAGATGGCTCAACATAAAGGTAAAATGGTTTAGGGCATTGGGAGGTTTAGACTTTAAAGATTCATTAGGGTTTGGGTTCTGATCTTAGGGCTTCGTGAACTAGAATGTTCACAGTTGAAGCGTCTTTTGAAGCGGTTGGGCTGGCTAGCTGCTGATACAGGGCAGTCACCGAGGTACATAGCGATCCTGCGTCTTTCTGCCGAACGCCCACATCAAAAACGTCAGAATCGACCCCGAAATCAAAGCCAGAGCCGCCAAAACCTTCAACACTAAACCCTAAACCCCTAACTAAGCCCTAAACCTTTAATTAAACCCTAAACCCTCAACCTAACCTACACCCTCAACCGGCCTCATCGAAGAGATCTACTCGGTAGGGGCCGCAGGCATGATTCCGCTGCATGCGCAGCCTCGGGCCGGCTGCTGCCATGAAGGGAGTTTGGGGTTCAGGGGTTCAGGGTTTAGGGAGTTTGGGGTTCAGGGGCTGAGGGTGCAAACTTCCGATGCACCTTTGACGAGCACACAAGATACTGATCACAAGACCTGTATACCTAAGGCCTTCTGCTTAGGGAAGTGGTCTTAAGATTTCGATTGACAATGCCAAGCGATGCAGGACTTTGGGTTATGTGGTTGGTGCTTAGTGTACACGGCTTAGGGTTCTAGAAGGAGGTCTATCTTCAAGGTACATACAAAATCCTCTGCCCTAGTCCCAAAGCCTTTACTAACATTACACATCGTGATGATTGGCCTACCAGTTGCAGGACCAGCCCCCGCAAGGAGGGCAAGTCATGCTGCAATAGCTACTTCAAGTTATGCAAAGGCATGGGATGTACAAATCAAACACACAGCTCCAGCCTGGCAGTGGCAACCTCGAGTGTTCCTTTCAATTACACTACAGGGGAGTGTCAGAAGACAGGGGAACCAACATGGTAGTATACAAAGACCACGGCCGACACCTTCAGATTCAGCCCTGGGCCAAAGACAGAGCTTCCAACATCCCTAAATCCAGGAACCCTTACCCCAAGTGTCCACGTACCTAATAATCATATACTCTCCCAAATATTGACCTGCAAACCTACTATTCCTTGAACCCAAGCACCTAATCATTATTAGGTCGTTTGGACCCTGTGGGTCATGTTCAAAATTCTCACTACACTGTCGTAAAACTTGCTGAATTGAAGGGTCTCCTGTGCAACACAGTGGGGAATCCTCAAGATGAGGCGTCCCTGCTTAAGGGACGTCATAACAGGATGCTGTCCTCATCAGGACCTAGATCAGGGCTCCAACTTGTTCGGAAACTCCCCTTTTTGGAGTTCTCTATCTCAGCCCTAAACCCTAAATCCTGTATGTTTCGGATACTACGGAATGGTCCGGGAGCCAAAAAAGATCAGGATCCTTTACAAAGACACCGAAACAGATAAACCCCAAACCCCAAGCCAAACCATATCAACCTTGAACCCTATAAGCCCTAGACCCGAAAACCCTAAACCGTTTGCTTGCTTTTCCCTGAGGTTCGAGTTACCTACATAGTGGGTTATTGGGGTACACTATTACAGGGTTAATAATTTGAGTAGCTGGAGCCTGAAGCCCTATTATCCTAAATCCTAGAACTGCTTTCGTTTGAGCCCAGGGCTGCCAGCGCATGCCATTGGTCGCTCCGCGAAGATGGTCGAACTGAAAGCTTCGGATTGTCTAGGGGTTTAGGGTTTAGGATTTGGAGTCGCGGTCGATTGGGGGGTCAGGTTAACTAGGGTTCCTGTGCTTATTCCTTACAGCGATTGTAAGGTTCAGGGGATGTAAGGGGCTTTGAAGCTTACGGTTTCGAAAGGTGGAGGCTGGGGTGGCCCTCTAAAGTCTTTGAACAAGATACGTACATATGAATCATATGATCCTCTGAAGATAAGGCAAACACCAAATGCCCCAATGGCCTACTCAGTGAGAGAGTGTTGGATCTGCCGATGCCTCCGAATCCAGACTCAGGGTTTAGGGTTCAGGGGGTTTAAGCAGTTCAAGGTTTAGGGAGTTTAGGGTTTAGGGGGTTTAGGGTTTAGGCATGAGGGAGTGTAGGGTAGTGTCTAGGGCTTAGGGAGTTGTACGTAGTAGGTCTGAGGAAGGGAGATGCCTGCCTTGTGCAGGAAATGGGTTTCGGATGAGTCAGTCTACAATTGAAGGGTCTGGGGAAACTCCAGCTGCTTTAAGTTTCGAAATGTCATGCCTTGACTAACACTGCAGCGATGTCTTCTCGCCCCCAGAAGCGATGGACCTTCATGTTTAGTCTAAAAGTCGCTGGGACATTCTCACTTGGCCACATGCTGAACAACAGGGTCATCGGGTTTCGAGTTTAGGACTTAGATACCACAGACTTGCAACAATTGAACCCAACGATCAACTGGACAACAGCCACTCACCCCTGGGCCAACAACAGTCCTGGTCGCGAGCACCTGCACTGCCCCTAGTATTAGTTGATGTTACTGGTATTTGTTGAACTATTGTTACGAGCTCTCAGGACGGGCGCTACTAGTGTTAATCCTACCTCGATGGTGAACCCTTGCACTATTGTAGGGCGGTATACCCGGAGCCAGCCCGTAACCATTTATTAAGCTGAGCCATCAAATATGATTGTGGTTTTGATCTCTTGGCTCGTGACCATGCGCCTCGAAATGCAGCCTTTAGCAAACCCGACATGTCCTAAAAGCCCTCAACCCTATGTAAAGACACCGACTGATCTTGGCATAGATGGTATTTTTGTTACAATGCTGACTGTGTCAAGATGGCGACAATCCTCAGGTTAAGAAGGTCTGCGGATTTAGGGTTTAGGGTCGAGAGGGTCTGGGCGGTTTGGGGGGTTAAGAAGGTCCATATTGGTTCCTTGGTTCATGCCAGACCGAAAAAAAACATTGCCGCTCCTAGTATAGCAAACTACAACTGCCCGAAGACCAACAAAATCTTTACCCTAAACTCCAACCCTCACCCTAAACACCTGGAAAGTCCTAAACTCCAAACCCTAAATAAACCCACCCGGAGACCTAATCTCCAAACTGGAAACTCTAGGGTGCGAGCCCGCATGACCACCTCGTTGTGGAGCCGAGCCGACTCTAACCTCTTCAGCGCGAAACAGCTTGAAGTGATGAGTGTGAGGCTTAGCTCCAAATTGGGCTTTGTTATTCGGGGCTTTCGGGGTTTGAAGCTGGGTTTGGGACCCTCTGAATATTCTAGGGTTTATGATATGGCGCAGGTAACAACGAGCAGTTCCTTTGGATTGGAGCCAAAGACAGCGGCCTTGGCAGTTGTAACAGTAGTGCAAAGACGCAGCACAATGCATCCTTTACATTACACCCACGAGCAATGCCTAGAATTCATAAGTCCTAAACCCTACACCCCTGAATGATCCCACGGGGCAACAGTAACGAATGAAAAAAACAATGGTAACCCGTACACTAACACTTGCAGTAAGCCCCATAGCACCCCTTGCAGTAGAGTGTCACCCTTCTGCAGCCCTTGTAGTAGACCCCAATATACAATCCTTGTGGGAGGCCTCTCCATCTCGAAGCGGTCTGCATCGGAGCAGGCGGCTTTCCAGGTGTTCGGCACGGTGATGCCCAGGTCCTCTTCTCGTTGTGAAACCTACAAAAGCGGCCTGAATAGTTGGTAGTAATCCTTCCATACAAACACACACATACAGATACATATATATATATATAGATAGATAGATAGATACATATTTGTATGTACATTAATATGCATAGGCATTTATAGAACCCACCCAAAACCTGTTCTAACTCTGCTTGGTGCAAGCACCAAAACTAAACAAGGGGCATCGACTTCGGCGATCCGGTTTAAGGTTTTGTGTTGCGGATTTCGGCTTTATGGTCTGTTTTGGAATTTCCTCATTCTTTCCCTAAGGGTCCATGTACCCAAATAATATATACCTTGGCCAAAAATTACTCCCTATATAGGTACATTGGGCCCAAAGTATGTACTAGTTGGTTACATGGACCTTGAGGGGTTGTTTTTGGATTTTTTTTTAAAGCAAGCCCCCGTCTCGCCCCCGTGAAGAAAAGGAACTGCGAATTAAGCTCCCAGAAAAGGCCTTGTCTACATGGCTTTCAGAGGCCCCATAGCTTAAGCGCCCTTAGAACTTAAATACAAAAAGCCCTGTAAACTGGAAAATTCAAAGTCTCGGTCCTTGTACTCCAACTCCAGAGCACAAATCACGTCGAAGAGCTGTCCGATGGCTTTGGTACTATAAGGGCTCCTTCTAAGGGAGTCCTTTAAAGAGCCCCTTTGAAGGACCCTAAAAGGAGCCCTTCAGGTACCATCGGGGCTGCCATCAGGCCACTACACCCGGAACCCGGAGAGGCTTCGTATGTTGCGCTGGTTTTGAGTTTTGCAGTTTGAGATTGTCGGAATTGGATGCAGATCGGATCCCGGCTTGCAAAATCTTGAGGTTCTGGTTGCTTGGGGCTGTCAGTGTAGGGTTGGAAGGCCTTAAAAGGAGGCACAAAGGCTTCCATAAGTAGAAGATGGTTGACTTGGCACTTTCGGAATTCAGGATGCTGCCAAACAGTCGTGTGTGCCCTACATAAAACTGAAAATCAGAGAGGACACCCTGCAAACCGAAACCTCGAAACCCTGAACTTCTACACATGCCGTCCTCCAGGAAGTCCTGAAATCGAAAACCCTGGATGTGGCGGGGCTGAATCCAATCACCAGACCCGGGTTAGGTTACCAGGGTTCACGCCCTGCGGCTTCATTAGGGTCCACGGCCCGGATAAAGGACTTCACGATACGGACCAAATTCAAAACCCGGGCTCTATGGTAAGAGTCATGAGTCATAGTGGAAACCAGTGAAATCTCTGCGTTCTCCCTAGAAGAAGAGCCCCCGCTCAATCCAGAAATACGTTCCACAAGCCTTTATGCCTATTGCCCTTAACCCAAGCATCATACTGTCCTAGAACCTACGTGGACCCTATAAAGATGCACTTGGACTCCAATGCCTGAGCCCAAGTCCTCAAGCACGGGACCCAAGGTGATCGAAATTTGGTGCCTTCGTGAGGGGCACCCTGTTCTGTGGTGGATTTCTGGAAAATGTCTCTTCCAGGACCGCCTGGCGAACAACTAAAGTGGCTAAAGCAGAGATCGGAAAACTTAAACCCTGACCCACTCACCCACCCCCTCGCATCGACCGACCCGAGGCCATAGCGCCAGCTGCCTTCCTATAAGACACATCTACGTACATAGCAAACGAGATAAGTCCATGCCCAACCAACTCTTTCAATACTCGTGGTAAGACGAACACGGAACACAAACGCACGAGTACCAGACAGCCAGCACCCTAATCGTCGTCAGCATCATCAACCCCGACATCATCATCACCATCATCGTCGTCGTCATCAATAGCAACAACATATTCATTATCTTCATCATCGACATCACCCTCGTCGTAATGGTGGCAGAGGTTGAATCTGATGAAATTGGTAGTGGTGGCCCCGCTGGTAGTAAGTGGTCGTCGTGCAGCCGAGTAGTAGTAGTAGTAGTAGTAGTAGTAGTAGTAGTAGTAGTAGGAGTAGTCGTAGTAGTAGTAGTAGTAGCAGTAGTAGTGGTGGTAGTAGTAGTAGCAGTAGTAGTAGCAGTAGTAGCAGTAGTAGCAGTAACAGCAGTAGTAGCAGTAGTAGCAGTAGTAGTCGTGGTGGTGGTGGTGGTGGTGGTAGTAGAAGTAGTAGTAGTAGTAGTCGTCGCAGTAGTAGTAGTCGTCGTAGTAGTAGAGGTAGTCATAGTGGTAGCAGCTAGTAGAGCACAAGCAACCATCGTACATGGCGATGGTCGACAATGCCGCACACCTCAAGAGCAGACTCCCTGCCATCTCCGTCCAATGCGCTTCCCTCCATGCCCCCAGAGCCTGAACATTGAAACCATCAATCCGTTTGACCGCCAGGCCAAACCATGCACTAGGCTCTGAACCAAGGTGCTTAACAGCAAAACGCAATCCCACACCTTACCGGCAGAACAAGCCTTGAGCTCGGCATCGAACTCTCTTGCCTTGACTTGCAAGGGTTTCCAGCAAGGGTTGAGGGCTTGAGGGTTTCGGGTGTAGGGCTTAGGGTTTAGGGCTTGAGGTTCGGCAGGCCCCGGAAGGCTTGGACTTTGAATCTCTGCCGCCTCGCTCGACTGTGACTCGCAGATACTTGGACCATAGCCCCTGCAGGCACAACCAATGCTATGCTACTGTGCAAAAGTGGACGTCTTCGAACCTGTTGGGCTTGTCGAGTTTACTTCGGGGTTGTGGTACACCAGCAAAGAATACGGACCGAACGGCTCAAGAACGTCCTAAACCCTAAACCCTGGAGTTGCGAGTTCCGGTGGAGGCTTCGGTTTGCCAATCTTAACCCCCACCAATCCCCGTATACTGCAGGGCTCGGAATGATGTGCAATAGTACCGCCCGGTGGTCCCAGATACAGAAGTAGTATACCATAGTTATAGTTTTGACATAGTATAACCCCCTTAAAAAGACACAAACATACCCTAATTGTTGAGGCCCCTATAGTATAGAACCCTCGGTGACGGGCTCGGCGTCTCAGGCTAGGTGCTTTGGAATGTTCCGTGGCATCTCAAGGTCGAGCTTAGGGCTTAGGGTTTAGGGGTCCAGGCTTCGGGGTTTAGGGTTTGGGTTTAGGGGCTTAGGGTTCAGGGGGGCTTAGGGCTTAGGGTTTAGGGTTTAGGGGTCCAGGCTTCGGGGTTTGGGGTTTGGGTTTAAGGGCTGAGGGTTCAGGGTTTAGGGGTCCATGCTTCGGGGTTTAGGGCTTAGTATCAGGGCTTAGCTGGCCCCCAAAGTAGCGCTTTGTAGGTTTCGGGCTATTATTTTTACTACTTTTGGACGGTTAGGGGTTAGGGGTTTGGGGTAAAGGGTTCAGGGCATAGCGGTGAGAACCATGGAATCCTAGGCTAAGGTGACACGCCCCAAACCCACCAAGCCTTATGCGGGGGCCTGGGCAACGAACATGGGGATTTGGGATATCTATAAGATAAAGATAAAAAAGCATAACCCATAAAGTAAGAATAATGGTAACAAGAATAGGAAGTCTAAAGACCGATAAAATGGTAACAAACCACTGTCTTGAATGAAACCTAGACCCTCCCAAAGCCATACTTGGAGCCCAATACCTGAAACCCTAAACCCTGCAACCCCAAACCCTGAACCCTAATATAGGGGCCTTGATGATTAGAATAGGGTTTCGGGGCCCATTATACTACGAGTATACTGAGGAACCCCCAAGATAGTATGGGTAATTATTTTTAAGCCCTTGTAGTACAGTAGAAGCCAGAAAGTTGGAACATAGTTGTCCTCATACCCTTAAGGTAAAGCATAAGGGATCCTAGCACGAATCCTCCTAAAGCCATGTTCCAACTTTCTGGGTTCTACTATAACCCTTAACCGGCAAACCCTGAACCCCCCTGAACTCTGAACTGGGAGCTCGCACCAGGTCCAAGGCAACCAGTGCCCAAGCGACGTCGATCAGGGAGCCGCCGCTCATCGGCTGAACTGAGGGGGTTTAGGGTTCAGGATTTAGGGCTTAGAGTTTAGAGTTTAGGGATTATAGGTTTATGGGGTTACTGGGTGTTGGGTATCTGGGGTATTCATGCGGTTTAGGGTTAGGATGGTTTCGGGTTTAGGGTTTATAATGGATAGGGATAAGTTTGGGGATTTGGGCATCCAGGGTAGAAGGTCAATTTAGGGCGTGGCTTTCGAGTTTAGGGCTCATAGGGGATAGGGTTTAGGGTATTGTACCTAGGTGTAAGGTATAGGGCAAGGGCTAACCGTTTCGAGGACCACGATGTCGGGTTTGTTTACGTATCAACATCCATATGTACATCTATATCTACCTACGTGTATGTGTCTAAGACACCCACCCAGGTTTGGAGTACATACCACGCAAGCACCAAGTATGCTACATACGCGTCTAAGCCCTTCACGTGGGTACTTTTTGGGGGCCGCAGTAATTAGAATAGGGTTTTGGGGTCCATTATACTAGAATTCTATAATAAGGAACCCCAAAATAGTATAGGTACTTATTTCGGCCCCTAAATTACACAAGTCTCAACACATGGGAGTGCCATTATATTAAGCAAGCTCTGGTGGTCCTGAACCTGGGATCAAGCTTATGCCCTGAAATTACAGAGGTCCCGTTTTTTCGGGTTAGCTTAGGGTTTAGGGTGCAGGATTCAGGGTTTAGGGGTTTGGGGTGTAGCGGTTTATGCTGCAGGGTCTAGGGGTATTAGAGGTTCAGAAGCCCACATCCCAAGTGCCAGATTGAGGCGTGATCTAAGGATCCTGCTATGTTGGGCCATAAGGGTTTCATGTTGTTTGTACAGTATTCCCTGAACCTAAAGGCCAAACCTATGCGTGGAAAACCCCAGATGCCTCCGCCTGGGCTGTCGGCATACTGCTTGACTAAGGTACGCCTGGGCGGTCTGGATCGGAGGTAGCAGTTTATGGGGTTTAGGGGTAAGGGGTGTAGGGTTCAGGGTGGTCTTGCAGGACTTGCAAGTTGTGGGCTCAGGGCTTTGAGTGGCAAGCGTCAGCGTGTAAGCCTTTGGGGCGTAAAGGGTTTGGGTTCAGCCTTAATCATATAGAGTCCCAGACAGGGTTGCATGGCAAAATGTCAGGTGCGTGTGTGCACGTCCGTGCGTGCTGGCATCCGTCAGTGAGTGCATGCATGTGTGTGTGTGTGTATGTATGTATGTATGCATGCATGCATGCATGCATGCATGCATGTATGTATGTGTGTGTGTGTTGGAGCTCAGGCTTGCAAGTTTAGGGTGCGCAAGCTTTCCGAATGATCCAATTCAATCTAGCCTTGGGGAAAGCTATACTAAACCCCGAAGCTGCGCGCCCATAGAAAAGTTTGGGCAGAAGAACAAACAGCCGGGCTGCCCCACGCGAGGTCTAGCTGATGCCTGGCATTGACCATTGCCAGAGCATAGAGAAACTCGGAGATCTGGCCAGACGATGAACGTTTTCGGGTTGTCTCGCAGGGCTTTTCGGGCTCACACTTCAGGTTTAAAGCGTAGTTTTCTGATTTTTGGGTTGGTGGCTCAGGGCTTATATAGGTCGCAGGGCGCATGGTTTAGGGGTTGAAGCATGGAAGTCCGAAGCTGCGCCGACCTTGGTCCAGCATGGAGTGAAACAGGGTTAATGCCGGAAGCCGTACAAATCCAAAACACTTCCCATAGACTCCAATACCCCTTAATTAAAGAATATACCCTATTTTTAAGTAGGATCCCCAATATGATTTAAGGTATATTCTTAATTAAGGGATATTGAGGTCTCTGGGTTAATGATATGAAAGCTTGCTGATGTACGTCTGCAAACAATGACTATTCGATGTACTGGGCTGGTCTTCGGGATGAGGGCTCTACAAAAAAAATCCATACACCGACAAAATAAACACGGACGACAACTCGACAATCTACTACTTGCGTGACTAAGGGTTCCATGGCCCCTGAGAGTTTTCGAATTTATGCTTCCCTGTCATTGCCCTTATTGCACAGAAGATAGCCACCAAATGCAACATTAAATATTATAGACATCTATAGACATAGAACGCCCATAGCATCTAAACTAACCCTGAAAGCCTTTCACGCCGTGTGAACCCATTGGTTCAGTTCTATACAAATTATATTGCACTCCATGACACCCTTCTACATGCCTGTCAATCACCCTGAAACCCTTGGCCAGATATTCTATGGGAACCATGCTGCGAGTGCTTTCTCCAACGGTTTAGGGTGAGGACTGCCCATTGCCGGGCCAAACAGGCTTGGTATTTCCCTTCAAAAATTTCCTACGATCTGTACGAACGGCAACAATGAGTTGAAAACCCACGCTATAAAAAAAAAACCGACTGACCCGACGTTTGCTCCGTCCCTATAATAAGTAAAACCCTGGGACTGACACTGCCTAGAGCCCAACTAATTTTTGCTTTGTGTATCATATTTTCACCCTGTGTAACAATGCCATCTCCTTCACTGAACAACTGCGTTTCTCATGCCAGCACGGTGCTTGGAAGGATCGTTGCAACAGGTTTGATATTCGTCTTTCGGAAGAGGCGCAGTGCGCCCCGAAAGATGTCATGCCATCTAAAGTAAAGGTTCAGACACAGCGACTATAAGCATGGCGCGAGAATCCCATGATCCCCTGGGCTACACCGCAGAATTGCCCTCTTCACTTCTCCAAGGCGTGACTGAACCGCTTCCGCACAACTTACTGGCTGCTCATCACAAATCATTCCTGCACAAGCAAACATGAATGATGCAAGCACGGTGGTGGTGGGACTGGCGGTGGTGGGGGTGGTGGCGGCAGTGACGGTGACAAACGTGACGTGTTCAATACATTGAGACGGATGATTATGGTGGACCGCAGTTGCCTCAACATCTTGGAATAGGGAACCTAGGCGGCCAATGAACAGTCCATTTCCCTGCAAAAAAACCCGGCGATGAATGCAAGCATGCTCCATGGGTACTGAACAACGAGAGCGGAAGACTCGTGGCTACCGCCTGGCTGGGCCTTGTTTCGTTGAACTTTTGTGCCTTGGCACTCTGTGCCTGTCGTGCAGCAGTGTATTGCGCCAACTTGCTCACATCAATGGACTTTAACCGCAGCGCCGTGAAGAACTATTCATGCAGGTTGCCGTGCCCGGACAGCAAATTCGAGGGTGTGTACTTAGAGGCTACGACAAAAACCGTCGGATTAGGGATTGATTCGATTTGCTGCGAGGGTCCAGAACAAAGCACTCTTCTGGGGCCCACGTGGATGCAAATCCAACGTTGTGGGTGTCTCATGTCGAACCCCAACCGCCCTGACCTTCAACCAAACCCAAGTTTTCCACACCGAGGAATCCCGGAACCCCCCCGACCCTAAACCCTGGCTAGGGAACCGGTGGTGGGGTGCTGTTCTCATTTACATTCGGTTAAAACAGAGCTCATACACTATAACCCTGCGATAAACTGTTCGGGCTCCCATGGTAGACGTCTGGTACACCCTGCCCAACACGGCACACAAGTAGTCAGATCTCTGGGTCTTGAGCCCCTATGAACCCAAACCACAGATACATCCCTGCATGACTCGTTTACCATTACAAGATCTATACAGCCCTCAATGGCAAACCGTTTCAAGCCCGAAAACCCGAACCCTACCTGTAGTCTTCATTGTAGTTCCTTTTTGGGGTTACCTTATAGGATCCTAGCTATATATTGGTTAAACCAAACAAAGGAACTATAGGTACACCTCAGACCGCAAAATCCTGAACTGTCTGAAGTTTGACTATCATTGGTGTTGACCTGGGATCCCACCAGTCGATGCAGATCGGGCCTGGCATCTTGGATAGAGAAGGGGCTCCATATCTGATGTGTTGCTAGGTGTGCATGCAACAACAAGCTTGTGTGTGTGTATGTGTATCTATGTGTATATATATATATATGCAGATAGACACACATCTAACTGTAATGCTTACTACTATGAGTCTATGTACCTATTTGTTGACTTATATGTCCGGTCTCTGTGTGCTATTGTTGCTGCTGCCCGTCTGTAATGAGTTGCAGTTGTAGTTGCGGCTGCGGTCAAGGTTGCGTTCGCGATCGATGTGATATATAGTTTGTGATCGTGCTGCCGTTGCTGCAGCTGTTATTGTTAGTGTTGTCGTCGTCGTGGTGATTGAGGTTGTTGTTCTGGTTGCTACCGCTGCTGTTGTTGTAGTTTCTTCTTGTTGTTGTCCTCCTTACTAATATCATTGTCCCGTCAGCCTTCCAGGGTTTAGGGTTTTGGAGGATGATGAGGAGGAAAAAGTCTCAGGGTTCAGAAAGCTTGTAGAGCTTCTCGGTATTGATTCGTAGGGTTGAAAGGGTTTCGGTATAGGATTCAGGGTGGGGTCAAGGGCTTTCGTTCTGGGGTCGTGGGTGTAAACTTTTGGGGGCTAGATGGGCTGGCAAAATCGGTTCTGCAAGTGCTCCAAAGTGGTTTGTAGTGGGCACAAACGTAAATGACCCGTGGCCAGGAAAAGGGGTAGCAGGGGCGGTTTGCTGGACTTCTGGGCCTCCTCTTTTGCTAGTTGTCGGGTGGTGGAAATCTTAATTGGTGTTGTCTTCAATCCCCTAAGGGACTACTTTGGGGCCAAAGTATATACCATTTGGGTACATGGACCCTCAGGGATCTTATAGGGCTTAAGACTCAGGTTTAGGGCGTACGGGCTTAGGGTTTCTAGGGTTCAGGGCCCTCAACCCTAAGCCCTAAACTGGCGGCTGTCGGCTGCAGCTTCAGGGTACTCCAGAATCTTATACTCTCCCAAACCCAGAGACTCCAATATCCCCTAATTAAGGAATATACGTTAAAGTATAGTAGGATCCCTAGTATGATTTAAGGTATATTCCTTAGTTAAGGGATATTGGAGTCTCTGGGAATACTAACCTACACAACTACCTATAGTCTCCATTGTAGTTTCATTTTTTGGTTTAACCAAATATATAGTTAAGATCCTAAAAGGTATCCCCCAAAAGGGACTACAATGGAGACTATAGGTACTATCCTAAAACCGAGTACCTAATTATTGGGTCCTTGTGACCCTTAGGGTCAATTTTCAGTGTGTCGGCCTCCGGATGCAGAGAGCTTTGCGCTCATTGGGACTCTTGGCTCATAGTCCCGAACCCTAAGGCTCAAAATGGCCCAAAGGCCTTATATAATATGGTCTTTAAGCCCAAACGCCTTAAAATATGAGTCCTCAGGGCCTTAGGGGAAGGTTCCATGTGACTGTATGGCAACTACTTCGGCCATAAAGTCGTCCCTACCTATACCCTAAGCCCTAAACCCTAAACCTGTGATGTCGGTATTTTTAAGGCCAAGGTGTATAGTACATGGAGCCTGAGGGAAAGCTGGGAGCGAGGGCCTTCAGAGGGATCAGGATTTAGGGCTAAGGGGATTTAGGGGTATAGGGTTTAGGGGTTTAGGGTTTAGTGTCTAAGGGGCCCCCACCCTCGATAAAGGACCTTAGCCGGTTACGGCAGGTGCCTCAGAGCGTCGACAAGCTCGTCGACATTGCTCTGCGCAAGAAACCTGCCAGGTGGTAGACGTAGGCCTTTATGTAGGGTTTAGTAGGGGGTTAGGGGTCTTCGGGCTTAGCGATTTAGGGCTCAAATAGCCCTACATTTCCAGGGACCCTTATCAGGAAATCATCATACGACATAAGAGCCCTGAACACCAGCAGGTTCTTTGCCTATAGTCTCCATTGTGGTTCCTGTTATTGGTTCAACCAAATATATAATTAGGATCCTATATGGTAACCCCAAAAAAGAACTACAATGGAGACTATAGGTCGGGTTCAGGTAGGGCAACCTAGGGCCATGCCTTCCGGTCGAAATTCTTGCATTTAACGGATCATGCAAGGTCTGCCAAAGAGTATCAAGTTTTCAGCTAATGTATTGGCCTGACTAGTTACGATAGGGTTTGGGGGTATATTGTACTACAGTGGTAATAAGGGACCCCTAAAACCCTATTATGTTTATCAAGGCCCCTACATTGTAGAGCTCGATCGAAAGTCTGCAGAATGTGCACGCAGCATTGTGTGCTCTAGGCGTGTGACCCAGCAGTTAAATAACAAACCCCAAAACCTGTGCCCAAAAATCTGTACACCAGAATCACAAACCCCCAAACCTGTACACCAAAATCAAAAAACCCAGAGCCTGCACCCCGAAATCCCAAACCCCAAAATCCCGAACCCCGCAAACCCCAAAATCCCAAACCCCAAAACCTGTACCCCGAAATCCCAAACCTTAAAACCCCAAAAAATCTTAAACCCCAAAACCCGAAAATCCCAAACCCCCCAAACCCGTTCAAGCTGGGGCAGCGTCCGAAGCTTCGCCAGAGAGTAGGCCATCTTAGCCAACTCTCGTGGGGTGAACCTCAGCTTGGGGCCTTCAAAGGCTTCTATTTGCCGAGAGTCGGGCTTGTGGCCTTCAGAGTGTTATTGTTCATGTGCTGTGCCAGGGGGTTTAGGGTTGATGAAAGCTTTTTATGGCTCATTCTGCTTTTTCGAAGGGTCTGAGTGTGCACAAAGCGGCTTAGATTGTTCCTGTTGCTGTTGGGGGAGAGGGAGGGGGGGGGGGGGGGGGGGGGGGGGGGCGGGGGGGGAATTCGGGCCTGGGCCCGGAGGGGAAAGACTCTAATATGTGAAAAAAAATTGGGGTCAGCAAACCCGGAACTCTATAAACCCTAACCCCAAACCCCCCAAAAACCCTTGAACCTCAAGCCCAACAANGTGGTGGTGGGTGTGTATTGTTGTGTGTTGTGTTGGTGGATGGGGCGGAGATGGGTCAGGGGGGGTTGGATTGGTTGGGGGGGGGGGTAGGGGGGGGGGGGGGGGGGGGGGGGGCTGGTAGGGAATTCCGGCTCGTGCCCGCAGAGGCAAGACTCTACTATGTGAACAAGAATAGGGGTAAGCAAACCCTGAACCCTATAAAGCCTAAGCCCTAAACCCCTAAAAACCCCTGAACCCTAAGCCCAAAAACAAGGAACCATTTTGAGACCGTTAGATGGAAAGCTGTGCTTTGGCCAGGTTGCTGCCGCAGATTCTCGAAGGCCAGGCCACAAAGCCGTCGGAGAAGAAAGCCTCTTGCAAAGCAACTGTTGGGAAACCCTGAACCCATGATTTGGTTCGACTCCCAAACCCGTGTACCATAAATCTAATTATAATAGCGGCTTGGAGCGAGCACGTTTGCTCTTGAGGAGGCTCCATTGTCATTAATTGTGGCTTACTGGGATGACTGTTTCGGGAGGAGCCCAGGTTCCAGGTGTGTGCTTAGGGCTTAGGATTTGCTGACACGGGGTCTGGGGTCTGTCAGTGTTCAGGGCTAGGGCATGCTAAGATGCCCAGCCGGAGTTCTATGCAAGCCAAATAAAGCAAAACTGAAGCCTGGAACTACATCCTAAACCTTTGAGCCTGGCGCTGTACCCTAAAACCATAAAATGATAAACCCAGAGGCCAGAAGCCCTGAAACCCCGATATTGGCCCAACATCTGCAAAACCCGAAGCTGATATCGTTTAGGATTCGGGGCTGGACAGGATTTGGGGTGTTTGGGCTTTTCGCTTTTGCGGACTCTTCTTATGTTCTTAACGAAGATTTTTCAACCCGAGTTTCTAGCAATACTCGAAAGCGCTGCGATCTGCTCCCGCTTCAGACCCGGAAGATCCCGGAAGCATCACATGCATTCCCAGTGGCCACGGGCCAAACCAAGACGAGAGATCACCTCGGAATTGTGTTCACTTAGGAAGCTGTTTGCGGCAAGTCTTTCAATGAATGGGAGCAGCTATTGTACCAAACCTGACGAAACATGCCCGATGTTGGCCGGCCCTTAGAACCCATTGAAACATGTTCAGAAAGAACATCCTCTCCGCAAAAAGGGGAAAACGTTCCAAAGGCCTACCTGGCCCTCATGTTGCCATGCCGCAGTGGCGGCTGCTGCTGCTGCTGCTGTTGCTACAACGGCTGCTGCTACTACTACTGCTACCACTGCTGCACCCACTATGCCACCCACCGGCAGCTTCTGCTACTTACGCGAATAGCATTCTAATACCTGCAGCGGTAAAGGCTATCAGCCAGCTACAACCTCCTGGTAACTCATACAGTAAGGATCTGCTGGCAGAGACGACCCCAACCCAACTAGTTCAGGGCTTATGGGCTGCGGATGAAGGCCTGAAATCTTTCTTTCAGCGGTGCAAGGCTTCGATGGTTTTGGCCGGCTGAATCCCAAAAGGGTCCAAGTACCAATAAAATAGGTTCTTATTGGACTTTTGAGACCCAAAGTATATACTGTTCTTGTTACTTGGGCCCTTTGGGAAAAGTTGCAAACCTTGAACTACAACAGCGCACCCTCCAGGCGGCGTTTTTGTTGTGTGGGGGGGGGGTAGAAGGTGAACCTCAGTGTGGCCCTCAACGTGTGACCGAACAAATATGAAATGGAAAATGACTGCAACGTCTGAATATTCAAGACTAAACCCAAAGCCATGTTCTTGCACAGAGTTGCCCCTTCCGGTCCGAAACAAAACTTGTTACTCTCATATCTGGTGGCTTCAGCATGTGGCGCTGCTGGGGATTTAGAGTCTCGCATGCTGAAGACTGCGGAGCCCGAGTCTTTTCGAACCAAGAGGTGCGCGAACGTCTGCTGCTTGCCCTAGCTCGGGCTGGTCAGCCGGGACCGGAGGGCCTGCACCAAGCCCCTGTCCTGGGTCCGGCTCTTCCACCCGAAGAGTGAAGTCTATAAACGGGTCCCTTAAAGGGTTCCTGAAAGGGATCTATAAGGGTTGCTATGAGGGTGCTATATGATGGTGCTGGTCAGATTAGTGATGTTGCTGGCATGCCGATGGTGCTGATGGTGTTAACGATACCATGAAAGATGACGGTTGAAGAAGATGGTGGAGAATAAACATAACTGGATGTTGCTGCTGATGAAGAAGACGATGAACACCATGATGATGATAATTATGATGATGCTGATGCTGATGCTGATGCTGATGATGCTGCAGATGCGAGAATGTTGATCAATGGTGTGCTCATCGTGATGTTTACGGACAAACGAAACTTCAGTCTCAGGCCTTGTTTGTGAAATGAGCGCGCAACGGAGCAAGACGGTCGATGATAGTCAATGCAAGAACATGGGACGGAAAAAGGCGAGGTCTGTACGGAGCAAGACGGTCGCTGATGATCAGTGCAAGAACATGGGACGGCAAACGGCAAGGTCTGTATTGAGCGTGTACCACTGCAACGTGTAGTAGTAGTTGTTGTGGTATGAGCAGCAACAGCAGTGCCAGAAGCAGTAGTAGTAGCAGCAGTAGCAGTAGCAGCAACAGAAGTAGCACTAGCAGCAGCAGGAGAAGTACTAGTAGTAGTAGTAGTAGTAGTAGTAGCAGTAGTAGTAGTAGCAGGAGTAGTAGTAATAGCAGTAGTAGTAGGAGTACTACGAATACTAGTAGTAGTAGTAGTAGTAGTAATAGTAGTAGTAGTAGTAGCAGGAGTAGTAGTAATAGTAGTAGTAGTAGTAGGAGTACTACTAGTACTAGTAGTACTAGTACTAGTACTAGTACTAGTACTAGTACTAGTAGTAGTAGTAGTAGTAGTAGTACAAGTAGTACAAGTAGTAGTAGTAGTAGTAGTAGTAGTAGTAGTAGTGGTAGTAGTAGTAGTAGCAGGAGTAGTAGTAGTAGTAGTAGTAGTAGTGGTAGTAGTAGTAGTAGTAGTAGTAGCAGGAGTAGTAGTAGTAGTAGTAGTAGTAGTAGTAGGAGTACTAGTAGTAGTAGTAGTAGTAGTAGTAGTAGTAGTAGTAGTAGTAGTAATAGTTATAGTTATAGTTATAGTTATAGTTATAGTTATAGTTATAGTTACAGTACTAGTACTAGTACTAGTACTAGTACTAGTACTAGTAGTCGTAGTAGTAGTAGTAGTAGTAGCAGGAGTAGTAGTAGTAGTAGCAGTAGTGGTAGTGGTAGTGGCCTTGGTAGTGTGTAGTGGTAGTGGTAGTGGCAGTGGTATAGTAGTAGTAACCTTAGTAGGCCGCAGCAGCTGGAGCGGCAAACAAAGCAAGGATCAAGCCTTGCACCCGACCAATCACCGTCTGAACCTGAACTGGCCGGTCCTTCGCGAGCTTCCCCTCAAGTGATGTCGCCTGTGCCTGCAGTACACCCTTCGACGAGTTGGGGAGGCAGCAGAATATCGATAAAACAAGTGCACATAAAACGTGAGCCAGCGCAAGTAACGTAAGACACGTTCACAACAATCGCATTGAACACCAAGAGCTGTGTCTCGCCGCCAATGTCGGTGAACCATTGTAACGATGAACTTTCGCAGTTCAGCAAAACTCGCCGCTCGAACGCTCACACATCTTCCACGGTGCGCTCCTAAGAGAATGCCAGCATTCTTTGATCGAGCAATGTAAGCACCACCTTCACCGAATCATGAGCGTGAACAACAACGACAGCAGCAGCGGCTGTTGCCCCGTTCATCACCTGGGACTTGCTGCCTAGGTCCTCACATTGAGTACCGGCACCATCGTCGGCACCAGCATCATAACCTTGCTGACATCAATCGCATCACCGCCACCTACAGCGTCATCATCATTGTCATCATCCTTATGATGCTCCAACCGATCCCGACCACCGCCTCCCC
>BGNK01004712.1:10638-49715 GCA_003297005.1 Symbiodinium sp. clade A Y106 | reverse complement strand
TTAAAAGCTTGTGTGTGGCACAGAAGCTCATGACAGGGTCGTTTTTGAAGTTGTTTGTAGTTTTGGGGTGTGAAGGTAGCGGAACAGCACGCCAGGAAGGACATAGGAAAAGCACCAGCTGTGCGTGATCAATTGGAATATGTGCAGCAACTTTCCGCTGCGTTTGCTGTGTCAGTGGCGACGGTTCTGTCGCGACCCAGGGCGATGCTCCACTTTTACCGCGATTTGGGATGCTTTCTCTGTGGTGTGTTGGGGTGATGCGGGTTCCATGTGAGATCAGCTGTAGTTCGTGCAGCAGATTCCAGCGACTAAGATGCCTTTGCTGCGGTTTTTGCAGGATAATTATGTCATGACGTGGTGCGTTACTCCTCACATCGGTGACATCCATGGTGCGGCATGGGATCGGTAATGGCTCGTTCGTGTGATCGGGCGCTGCTCACTGCCACGGCAGTGCAGTGCGAGATCAGCTAGTAAAAGAATGGCTACGTCATGACGTGGGGCGTCACTCTCCACGAGTGTCACGTCAGTGCGGTGATGGCTCGATCGTGTCTTAGGGCGATGCTCACTACGGTCGTGGCATCAGTGTTTAGCGAGCTGTTCTGAGTCATATGCAGCAGATTCAAGCAACTACGGATGCTTTTGCCCCGGTTTTTTGCGGATTGCTCAATCAGCTGAAATATGTGCAGGGGATTCGTGAAATTTCCATTGCCCTTGCTGCTTTCCCCGGTGATGGCTCTGTGATGTCTTGGGGCGATGCTCCCCGTGGTGGTGGCAGTGGTGTCAGTGTTGTGCGATATCAACTCAGGAGTTTACAGCAGCTTCAAGCAGCTGAGGATGCTTTTACCGCGATTCCTAGGGGTTGCTCTGTGGCGACCTGGGGCGACGCTCAGTGCTCGGGTGACAGTAGGGCTGCTCAGGACCAGCTGGCGCATGTGCAGCATATTATAGGACCCTGTCACTGCGGCCCGCTTTGCAGAGGTAGGATGTATGCCATCAGTTGCAATGCTGCATAGAACCCCTGCATGACTTGAGTGCGAAATAAGGCACGATTTCTGAGAGCATTGGGGTTTTGAGCCCTTCGTCTCTGTGAGTGTTCTGCTTTTCTAAGGACTCGGAGCACTAGCCGAGTCTCTGTACGACTCATCTGTTGCGGTAGTCATAGCCGTTTGTTGTGTTCAGCACAACCTTGTGGGGTGGACGTGTCCATCGGAATGAGATTTTAAACATAACCCATTTTACATTTTCGTGTGCATTTACCGAAAATGTTTTCTAGGGCTCTCGCTCGAAAATAAACTAAAGAAAGGACTTGTAACAAAGTCCAATGAGAGCTTTTGCGCTTGCATGTATTACGTTTCGCTTGATTGATTTCCCTTTGGGAATCGTTGACAATATGCGATCATCCGAACCCTTTGGGCTCGGTGCTCTGCGGAGCCAAAAGGGGAGAGGGGGGACTCTTTTGATGTAGGGTCCGGAGTGATCGTCATGCGCGATGGATGATCAGGCTCAGGAAACTTCTCTTGAGCCAGAGCTGTCTTGGTCTGACCTGCCTGAGTGCGTTAGGAAGGCTCTGGATCAGGACCTGCGTCGGCCCTCTCCCGAGATCCTGACAAATCTCTTTTCAGATAAAGATGATGTCGCATCTTTTGTGGAGTCGCTGGGTTTGAACATGGGCTCTGCAGAGTGGCTCAGTGCATGTGAGATTCTTGAGAAAGTTTGCGCCGAAGCTTCACAGGGAGCAGACCGCGTCTTGAAGGCTAGAGCTGTCCAGGGGCANGGCTCAGTGCATGTGAGATTCTTGAGAAAGTTTGCGCCGAAGCTTCACAGGGAGCAGACCGCGTCTTGAAGGCTAGAGCTGTCCAGGGGCAGCTTGCTCAGGCCTCCTCTTCGAGTTCGTTTGGTCCGCAGCCTCAGCTCGAGACAAGCTCGGCGTGGCTTCAGTCGAGGGCTGGGGCGAAGAGGTCATTGCTGGTTTGGCCTTGTCGTCTGGCCAAGAAGGTTGCATTGGCTAAACATGACCGCGCCAGGGCAGATGCTGAGGCCTCGGAGTTAGAACGCTGGCGCAAGGCATTGGTCAGGGAACTCAAGAAGGCTTCGATGCCTATCTGCGCGTCTGCCAGTTATGCTCTGGATAGTCAGGCTGTTCTTGAGGCGTCGGCGGGCACGGTTCGGGCATCAACGTTGAGGAGGCATGTGCGAGAATGGTGCAAATTTTCTGCATGGATCTTCGCCGTGGAGGGCAGTAATTTTCCTTCGCATCGGGGGCTGCTCTTGAACTATATCGAGGAATTGGCGCAGGAACCTTGCGCGAAGACACGCTGCAGGCTGTTTTGTCTTCAGTGATTTTCTTCGAGAGAGTGGGAGGCGTGAGGCCCGAGTCGGCGATCTCTTCAGAGGTTCTGGTCAGGAATCTGGTCAGCGTGCGCACAGCAGAGTTGGAGGCAGGAGCACCTCCAACCAAGCAGGCTCCTGCTTTGGCTCTTATCATCGTCATGGCCTTGGAGTCTGTGGTAGTCGATGAGGGTCAGAAGAAGTTCATTAGGGCATTCGCTTGGACACGACTTTTTAAGCTGTGGACGTCCAGCCGTGCCAATGACCTGCAGGGTATACTTCCTGAACACATGGTGATGACCTCGCAAGGCCTTCGAGGAGTTTTCGACCGAACTAAGACTTCAGGTGCCGGCAAGCGCATCAGGTGGTTGCCCTTCTTTGTCTGCCGGGATGCCTGGCTCCTGCACAGCGGATGGCTTGGTGTGGGCTTCGACCTTTGGTCTTCGGAGGGCTTTTCTTTTGCCAGGGACTATTTGGTTCCNGTTGCCCTTCTTTGTCTGCCGGGATGCCTGGCTCCTGCACAGCGGATGGCTTGGTGTGGGCTTCGACCTTTGGTCTTCGGAGGGCTTTTCTTTTGCCAGGGACTATTTGGTTCCACGACCTACAATCTACAAAGGGGCTGACTTCTTGTCAGCCCGTTATGGCCAGCTACGTGGACATGTCTACCATGTCCAAGAGGCTCCTGTGGGAGCTTACAAGGCCGGGCTTTTCAGAGGTTGGGGAGCCTCTGGCTTCAAGTGAACCTTTGTTCGACGATGCTAGGGTCGTTGCGGTGTACACCGAGCACTCCGAAAGGAACTTCATGGCCACGCTTGCATCNCCGGGCTTTTCAGAGGTTGGGGAGCCTCTGGCTTCAAGTGAACCTTTGTTCGACGATGCTAGGGTCGTTGCGGTGTACACCGAGCACTCCGAAAGGAACTTCATGGCCACGCTTGCATCATGGTCGGGCATCGGCCGAGAACGCAGGGCCTACTTGGGTAGGTGGCATGTGGTCGAGGCCTCGGATGAGTACATTCGGAGTGCGTGGTACATTGTCACTTCGTTACAAAGGCATGTGGTCAGCAGTCTCTGCAAGAATCATACTTTTCAGGAAATAGGCTTGGATGACTTGTTCCAGGCNTCGGATGAGTACATTCGGAGTGCGTGGTACATTGTCACTTCGTTACAAAGGCATGTGGTCAGCAGTCTCTGCAAGAATCATACTTTTCAGGAAATAGGCTTGGATGACTTGTTCCAGGCCCTCTCGCGAGCTTCGGTCGAGGACTCGGTGCGTGACAAGTCGTTGTCTTAGCTCCAACCTTTGGAGGGATGGGCTGACTTTCGAGTTGCTCTCTTGGGCGCAGATGGCCGGGCCCCTGAAGGTGTCACTGAGTTCAGCTTGCCCAAGCGGGCCGTGGAGCCAAAGAGTTCCTACAAATTCTTTGTGTCGGTCTTGGGAAAGAGGAGGCTACGTCGCTTACATCGGGTAGGCGGCTGCAGGACTTCCCCGGAGTCGGTGGCCAATTGCGAGTTCTTTGAGTCTCCCGAGGGTGTATCTTATGACTGGCAGTGCAAACACTGCTTCAAGGCTGATCCGGGATCGTCTGCACAGGCGGGTCGCTCTGGGTCTGAGGACCTCTCTTCGAGCACGGCCAACGAGACTTCGTCGTCGGCGGAGAGCTCGAGCGATTCGTAAGTGACAAAATGTCGTGGACTGAGTGCTTTGGGNCAGGCGGGTCGCTCTGGGTCTGAGGACCTCTCTTCGAGCACGGCCAACGAGACTTCGTCGTCGGCGGAGAGCTCGAGCGATTCGTAAGTGACAAAATGTCGTGGACTGAGTGCTTTGGGTCTTGCGCCTAGTGCTGACAGTCATTTCTTTTGTGCCAGGGATATGATTTGCATTTGCCGGCAGTGGGATCAAGACTTGCAGTTGGGGCTTCGCGAGCGCTCACGAATGGCCTCAGAGGCTGAGGCTGATCACGGCCGGGAGACTTCTGAGAGCGGCGGCACCAGTGACTCGTTCCTCTTACTCTCAGATCATGTGTGGGAGCTGGAGCAGCGGGTGGCCGCTCTTGAGCAGAGAGCGGTTCGAGATGACCTGGTGATCAGAGCCGACCTTCGTCGGGAGGTCAGCGGAATCTCACAAGTCTTCTTTCGTCTTGCTGAGAGGGTCTCGATTTTGGAGAGCCGTCTGGCAGACCTTGCTCGATCCCTTAGGGCTTGCTTCAGCGGCTTTGGCAGCTGAGACCGCATTGACATCTTGCGGAGGGGCACAAAAGTTTAGCGTGTCAGTCTGACGGGCTAAAGAGTGTGCTGAGGATCGCATCAGGTTGATGAGATCAGCTGACAGCTATGCGTTTGTCCAGGGGTTCGGCCCACCAGGATTGCATAGCTGGCGATTTGTCCTGTGACTTGGTGTTTTGTCAGGATTGAAAAAGTGAACATACAAAGTTTCAATAAGATCCAGACAAGGGATCATNGTCCAGGGGTTCGGCCCACCAGGATTGCATAGCTGGCGATTTGTCCTGTGACTTGGTGTTTTGTCAGGATTGAAAAAGTGAACATACAAAGTTTCAATAAGATCCAGACAAGGGATCATTTTGTGTTGGCCCCGCTAACAGCCGCCCAGCAGGGGCATCTGGAGACCTTGGCGCCTGATCTGCGCTTTCAGCTGGAACAAGCTGATGTACCTGCGGTGCTCCAGGCACGGCTAGGCGAGCTGGGCGTGCGCAACGTGGCTCTGTTTTCGGGGCTCGACGAGACTCGTGATTCAGTCAGGGCGGCCTTGATTGCCGAGCTTCCCCTTGATCCTTCGGCAGGGGTGNCACGGCTAGGCGAGCTGGGCGTGCGCAACGTGGCTCTGTTTTCGGGGCTCGACGAGACTCGTGATTCAGTCAGGGCGGCCTTGATTGCCGAGCTTCCCCTTGATCCTTCGGCAGGGGTGACGGAGCGGCTTAACATGGCTCGGCTTCTTGCAGCCTGGGAGTGCCAAATTTCACAATCCGGGGTGTTATTTGAACTCCCGGGGTCGGTATTTTCTTGGTGCTTTCTGGCAACAGCCAGAACATGATGTGTCGACACGGTGGGAGACTTATGTTTTTATAGTTGGTGGTGTCAAGAAAACATGATTTTGCCACGTTGGTTTTCGTTGATCTGTCATGATTTCCAAGTCGAAAGGCATTTTCTTGGTGCTTTCTGGCAACAGCCAGAACATGATGTGTCGACACGATGGGAGACTTATGTGTTTATAGTTGGTGGTGTCATTGAAAACATGGTTATGCCACACTGATTTTTCATTGATGTCATGGTTTCCAAGTCGAAACAGTCGAAACAGACTCGAGACTAGCAAGTTTCATGGTTTCCGTGTGCCTCCGCGAAAACCCTTGAACTCGTAGTTCATGATAGATCCTTCTTTTCCAGTTGTTGTCCAGAAACAATAGACAATGTGGGGTGGGATTCGGGCGGGTTGAGGTTTTTCTAGAGTTTCTAACCTAATATTCGAGAAAAGCCTTGGGCCGCGGCCTTGAGTTCGTATGTCAGTGTTATGTCAGGCTCCAGGTTCAGGGTTGAGGGTTTAGTTCTGAGCTTTCTGTCTTCGAGTAAGAGTCATCGGGTTTTCTGATTTCTGAGCTGCACTAGGATGAGCGCGGCCCCGCGGCCACATCAAGTCGCAAGCGCGCAGCCGCGCAGCACTGACATGTCTGAGAACAACATGACATGTGAACTGCAGTGCGCTTCAAGACTTCAAGGGGCGCTTCTAGAAAACAGCTGGAACACACAGACCCAACCTGACCGGCCCACCCGAACTCTTACGCCGAAACCCCGAACACAACTCCCAAGCCCGAACTCGCTTCACCCGTACAACGAAGTGTTGAGGGTTTACCTGCAAATGCCGGTCGCTGACAGCAAAGTGGAGAAATGGCTGGAGGGGCTGGTTCGGGCCCATGAGCGATTGGTTGATGTGGCTGGGTGTATATTCGCTACAGCAGATCGGCAAGCCATCAACGTTTTCAACAATGCGACGGCTTTGCTCATAGATGTGATTGAGGCCTTAAGTTAAGCCTTAAGGTCATGTATACAAGAATATAAGTGCTTTAGGCTAAACTTTAGGGTTACTTAGTGTTGGAGTTCGGGCTGGAGGAGCGGTTTTGCATAGCCTGTCTTAAGGATCGGATTCGGAGCAGTTTGGATATCCTGTTGCCTGTTACTCACACTCACCCTGTCTTGTTTCCGGGAGGACATGGGCAACGATCGCGGGCAGGGTGGCATGCTTGCGGCAATGAAGCCATCTGTGAAGGGGTTTGTGGGCGCTCCTGCTTATAGCCTCGTGCAGCTCCTGAAGTTTGCAGACGTGTGCCCAATCAAGACAAGTAGTGAAGTAATTTGATGCTGTTCTGCACTAGATCTCGGAGTCTGTGATAGAATAGATCTTTAGGCTTTTGGCTATAGGTTTTGATGGTAAGGGTCGTCTTCTGGCAGGTCACAGAATTTGCGAGCAGCGGTGAAGATGAAACAGACAATGCAGGCATGTCTTCGATTGTGCTTGGGCAGCAGTTACACAGAGCAGGACATCGACCAGGTTGCTGCACCCAGCCCGGCGACTCTGTCGCGTGCCAAGATGAAACTTGATGCTGTTGCAATGGCCGCACGGCGGCAAGAGTGGGAACGAAGAGACCCTGGCGATTTTTTCATTCAACTTGGCAGCTCTTCCGCAAAAAAGGGTTCGTGGTCGAGTCGTGGTCGTGGTCGGGCATCAATGGGACAACCAGGGTAACCGGGTATGATATTGAAGACTTGCATTCTTGCAGCTAGCTGGACTCTCTGTGTGTGTGTGTGTGTCTGTAGTGGTTTGGGGATTTGGGGAGCAGGAAATTTCTATGTTGAATCAGTTGAATCGAGCGATAACGACATTCCCACATGGCAGTGGCAGTGGCAGTGGCAAATCTGTTCAGGATTTGATTCTTCGGAGCGTGGCAAAGAGTACATGGTGTCAGAGGAGTTCGTTACAAGCAAGGAGGATGCTTTGGCCAATTTTACTGCATTGCAGGCGTACCGCGACCAGCAGATTGAGGATAACGCAGGGTGCTTGCCTGTGCAGCAACCACTGGCAAAATTCATGTCAAAGGGGGTGCTTGCAACTGTCACCGAGGACCCCTGTGCTTTGGATGACATGGATCTAGAGGCACTATATGATCAAATGTTCAGTTTTCCTCGGCCCAACGCAGTGGCCCATCGCGTGCTGCCGCCAGTGACACTGGGGCGAGGTGCAGTGGCTTTGATTTGGGTCCGTAGTGTCAGGCCAGGTCAGTTCGTGTCAGTCCCATTGTTATTGATGCCGAGAGTGGTGTGGGCTGGGGCCGGGGCAGGATGGGGCTGGGGACCGAATCGAAGTCTGAAGTCCGTGTCCAATCCGAGGTCACACAAAGCTGAGCGACAAAGTGGCCGCAGTCCTTCACAGCATTCGTATGGAAACTGGTCATTTGGTGGACAGGTATAGACACAATGTTCTGGCGATCATCACCGATAAAGGTGCGGCATTTGTGAGTTGTGAGTCCCCGTGAGTTGTGAGCATTTGATACAACAGGGTTTAATCAAGAATGGTGTGCTCCACAGTCTTGCTTATGAACATGCAGGAGTGGAGTTCGGAGTGGCTGACATTGGCTCAGTTTCTTTTGTGGAGCTGTGGAAGGAGGAAGCACAACTGTGTGATGCTGCCACCAATGTCACAGACCATGCGGACCATGCGCTGGTGTCGTCACATCGTTCCGTTTCCGGTCGCCCTGTTCTGATCCCAGAGGAAGATCCCCTGGCTCATCATCATTTTGTTGCGGTTCCTGCGCAGCGTGAGTCAGCAGCTGTGCAAGACGAGATCCTTTCGGAGGCAGCGAAATTCAGAAACTTTAGTTTACCGAAATACTGCAGGTGCAAACTTTCAATCTAGAACATAGACATCAAAATCCGCACATGAAGTTCATACGCACAATCACACAGGAAGCTGGGGCTGGGGCTGGACCTCCCGCCGTGATACCTGGTGATGGACAAGAAGGCCGGCCGGGCGCAGCAGACTTGCCAGATGAAAGACTGTCGCTCGGTTTGGTAGCAACTGGCTTGCGTGGCTCTATTTCTTACGATGTGTGGAAGTTATTCCTCGATTCCTCATGAGTTTCAATTAGTTATTAGTTTCAATCCTCCGGAAGTAATCGGCCACTCAGGTTTGCCAATGCATTTCGTATTCCAGGCATCAAGCACGATGCGGACAATACACTGCATGCGTCTCTCGAAGGGCTTCCCCAGCAGCTTGTCAGCAATGGAGTCCCATCAGAGATACAGTTGAGTCAGTTGAGTCCGTCGAGTTGAATTGCTTCACATTGCCTGACAACTGATATGTCTCCAACTGGAGACTTGCTTGTCATCTATATTTGATTTGGGGAAGTGTCTTCAGTCTTCAGGAGCTCGCTCAGAAGCCTTGATGCCGAGGTGGCCGACATTTTTGGAATCGCTGCGCCACATCGAAAAGTTGCTTTACAGGCCGATGTTTCGAGAGCAATTCGTCGCAAAATGTTTGGCAAACGCGGACCCTGAAGAGAAGAGAGCGTTGAAATATTGGAGCCACACCATCAAGTCCCTTCGATGGGAACATTTGGCTGGCTTCTGCGCCAAGGCGGGCCAAATCCAGACGAATCTACATAACTCCAATTCCAATGTCGTGACAACAGTGAGGTAGTAGTGTGGTGTTTGCACCCCTGTTTCAGCTCTCCGATGTGGAGCACATCCTGAGACGGTACTGGAACCCTGCTGGCCTGCAGCTGGCATCCGCTCAGGATGATGATTATTCGCAGCATGGCTTTTGTGAACAGTAGAAGCCAGAAAATTGGAACATGGCTTTAGGGGGATTGGTGCTAGGATCCATTATACTATACTTACCTTAAAGGCACGAGGATAATGATGTTCCAGCTTTCTAACTTCTACTATAGAGAGATCCTTTCAAGCTGTGCATTTTGCATGTGGTTACAGTCTTCCGTTACTTCCTTTGGGTCTGTTTTTGTTTGTGAATTTGTGGCGGTGAGTCGCTGAGGCTGAACTTCGCGGTTCTGGATCCAATCATTCGCTCTCAGCATTTCTGGGCTTTGAATGGCATGGTGACTGATTGCGCTTTCCATGCCGAGTTCATTGGCAGATGGGCAGAAGGATGTCCATGCCATGAAGATATCGTGCTTAGCCATACACTGCTTTCCCAAGCTGGCCGGCTCGGACGTGGAAAGGCGCTACCGCATGAAGTCAAATGTTGCCCACGTCGCGGGTGCAGAGCAGCGGAGATGGCATCAGGCTTGGGTATTTCGCATCTTGACCCTTTGTTAATCATTCATCGGCTCATCGTTTCACGAAAGGCTCAGGCTCAGGCTCAATGCCAACCACCAAATGTAATCATCACTTGGCAGAGGATTACCGAAGTGTTGTGAGCAACAGCCACGAGCCACGGGAGTGAACCAAGGAAGTTGCGGTCGCTGATGTGCGCAGCAAGCAACAATGTTGCAGTCCGCTGCACTGAATTGACGGACGAACGGCTTCGCCTGGAGCTGCAAGCTGCATGGAACGATGCAAGGGCGACCATCCTTACTCAGACAATGGTCAAGGCTGCCTTTTGGCAGTCTCTCCCATGGGTGTTGCTGGGACTAGCATGTGGCCACGACATTTCGGCATGTCGGGTGGCCAAGCATGCCTTGCACTTGTGGGAAAGGGGAGGGCCGGGTTGTCGACACGTCCAGTCTCGACGATTCCTGGATCCCAACTTCAACGGCGTACAAGGCGAGGAACAACCTCTTCGAAGTCACGTGTCTCAGCATTGATTGTTTGCATTGGTGGTTGGCGATTGCATGTAAAGAAGCTTCTGGCTTCTGGCAAGGTTAATCGTTTGTCCCGATTCCGGATTGTGCCCGCCCCAGCATAGCAACCGATGTTGTTCTTGTGAACTTGATGAGGTTGAAGATATTGCTGCTGGCCGTGTTCTTGTCGCCGATGTGACAGATCCTATTTTTAGGACATGGATCGCAGGCTTCTCTTGCGTGAGGATCAGCGAGCGCTCAGTGGAAGGGCAACACTCGAGGATAACACAGATCAAGCGTAACATGCCAAATTGTTCCGTTGCACTCATCTCTTTCGAATTGCGTTATGGAATGCTGTGCAAGAGCTTGACTTCCAATCCCAGGGTGCCTCAGCTTGAATTGGACTTATTGTATTGGTTGAAATACACATTGACATTGGTTGATTTGCTACATGGAATCATTGGGGGGGGCCCTAGCACTCCTAGGACGGGGACCTAGGTCAGATAAGCTCCTAAATGTTTTTCTAGGCAGCGGCTCAGGCATTGGTGGAGATATACCAGCAGTATGCTGCAGTTGAGCGAGCTGAACATTTCAAGAAGATGGTGCTGACACTTCTGGGGTTGCCTGTCACTTTTCAGCGGATGGCATTAGACATGCGAGACCTTTCCAATCTCTTGTGTCGAGATTCCCTCGAACAGAAGCATGGTGACCGAAGTCGGCTGGGAAACGAGATCGGTCAGCTGTCCGCGCTTCTGGACAAGCCACCCGACCCCGATGGTGGTGCTGGCAGCCTTGAGCTTCCAGACGAAGTGCAGCTGTTGATGAAACATCTTCAGACCGCCGCTATGCCTGTGAAATTGTTCGGATTGCTCACTTGTTTACGGTACTTGTTAGGAACCATCGGGTTTTGCATTCTTCAGTCTTCCATTTCTCCTGGACGAGGTTGCGTCTGCTTCGCATGGCATCGTTTTCGCCTTGGGTACAAAGCCTCTGCAAATGCCTGTCTTGGATGGACAGGCTGGGGATCAGGACCGGGGTGGCGACCCACCCCCGATGCTGCCGCTGCCTATTGTTGCTTTGGAAACAGTCAGCAGCAGCCACCAATTGCAACTGTCAGTCTCCAGGCCTGCGATCACTGATTCAAACACTCTGGCTCTGACCAACCAGCCGTCGCTAAAGGATGAGGTCGATACATTGCAGGTTGCTGCCCACGCAAACGCAAATGGCGATGGCGACGTTCTGGAAGTCAGCTGCGGTCAGTTTTACTTCAGCATTGTTTCGGACAACATGTCAAGACATCATTTGCAAGGCGACAGAAGATCACTGTCAATGTGCGATTTCTTGGTGCAAGGTTTCAAAGCTGTTCAAACATCTCCAGCTGATGGTGAAGATGAGGGTCCGGATGGTGTGAATCTGGTGCCTGATGTCTCTCCTGGTCCGATTGCTCTTTGTCTGTTGCTGGGCTGGCCTAGCAGATCTTAACTTGCAGGCATTGAAGGATATGTACATTGGTCGGATTCCTAGACCATTGTGTGCAGTTATGTTAACCCTGGAAGGCAAACAATTTGCAGTATGTGGGTTTTTGCTTCAGGCTTCAGGATCATGGTTTTTGGTCCGATTGTTTTCGGGTTTTAGCCTTAGCCATAAGTCGTAGTATGGTCTTTAGGTCTATGCGGTTTATGGTTGATTTGACCTTGTGTTCTTGTGCTGTTGTCTGCCCAGGAAAGCAGAAGTACTTCAACGCTTTGGAACATCAGGACCTGCAAGGGATCTCGGTATGGGAGTGTTGTTGCAGCGATTGCGCTCCATGCGTGTGTTGCAACCCATGCGTGCGGTCACTGTGATGGACACGGCGAGATGCATGGCAATGTTGTCGTCCCGCAGCTCGAACTCGAGCCCTTATTGCATTGGCGCTGGGTCTTTCGGGGCTGATTCGGGCTTCGTCGGAACTTCGGAGTCGGAGGCTAGTCGGAGGGTCTTTTTGGTCAAGGCGTAGAGGCGAAGGCATTGTGAATATCATCTATGGTCCATGGTGTTGAGTGGATTGTGGTTTCTATTTCTCTCTCTCTCTCTCTCTCTCCCTCTTCTCCCTCTGACTCTGACTCTCTGTCTCTATCTATGTCTCTTCTCTTCTCTATTCTCTATTATCTCTCGTTCTCTCTATCTCTCGCTCTCTCTCTCTCTGTGTCTAAGGCAGCAGGATGACATGAATGACATGAACATTCTTTCATACCTGGTTGAAAATGGTGGTCGTGTGGGAGTCGGTGGTCGGGCAGTCTACTTGGTTGCTAGCGATGCTGAAAGGGCGCGTGCAATTCAAGAAGAAACTGGCTTGGTTGTCGAGATGCGCAATCAGTGTTTTGCGCTGACCAGTGCCGGCAACGACCTGTTCCCGCAAGCCACATGCTACGAAGATCGTGGTTTGATTGCGGACTTTGTTCGACATGATATAGACCACAACTCCATGACATTGCTGGAACTGCTCGCAGCTCTGCAGGCCAAAGGTTGGGTCAAGGAAGCACATGCGAACAGAACCACGAAGACTGACCCGTATGTATCCAGAGGGTCGAAGACTTTTCATGTCAAAGATGGTGTGCTGCCGTTTGCAAGCTACCTGCGATGCTTGCTGCAAAGCAAGAAACTTTTCAAGCGTGGCCTGCCATCGTTGCATCACTTCCAATTGGAATCGTGCGCCGAGCTTTCACAGTGTCTGCTTGAGTTGGGAGTTGGGAGTATTTGCGAATTTGCCGGTTTTCTATAGCACCATTCATATTCATGTCGCCTGCAGGTACTACCATGTGATCCTGCAAGCGACGGATGCACAGCTGTCCAAGATCATCCCCCATAAAAAAAGGGCGAACCGGCGTGTCTTTGTATTCTTTTGTTTAAGTCAAGTCAAATTCTCACTCATGTGATTCATTGCGTCCAGTCCAATCAGTAATGGCAGCCTGATGGCAGTGGGCAGTGAGTGTGGAGACTGCAGGCTGCAGGCAGTCCATGTGTCATGTGTGAATGACTTACGATTCTTGTTCCATATGCCAGGAGTGGTATATGAAGCTGATTGACAAACCGTCCAAGAAAAAGGCGAACAAGGCTGGTGCGAAGCAGCAGCAGACTCCGATGCTTGAAGATGAGCCAGACCCAGGCGACTGGATTCGTGCTGTGTGTTGCATTCTGTGTGACTCTGTGGGCCTGTGGGCCTGTGGGCTGTGGCTGTGGAGGTATGGATATGCTGTTGGACTTTGACCTACAGCAGCGCCACGTTGCGCGAATTACCGTCACGCTTGTCAGGCATCTACGTGCTATTGCGCGCAGCTTGGCACACATGTCGCAGGAGTCTAGCCAGGCTCTCCTGGCTCGCCTGCATGTAGAGGACCCGCTGCAGTTTCTTTTAAGGAGGAGCCAGAATCTTCTTGCGCAGGGCAGAGACTCGTGCGACCCTANTGG
Source organism: Symbiodinium sp. clade A Y106 (assembly GCA_003297005.1). Taxonomy (NCBI): domain Eukaryota; class Dinophyceae; order Suessiales; family Symbiodiniaceae; genus Symbiodinium; species Symbiodinium sp. clade A. The sequence continues at coordinate 36,138 of BGNK01004712.1, read as the reverse complement.
TTGCCAGGCCTCGCATTCTCAACTGGTTGGTGCACACAGCTCGGGCTCCTTGAGGATCGTCTTCATGCGCCTGGCATCCGCTAGGATCTGATCCTGGGTCAGCGTCCCCTCTTGGCCGCAGGCGGCGCAGGCAGTGGCGCAGCAGGCGCCGCACCGTAGGCCGTAGGTATCCTTAAAATAGTTTTTTTAGGGCTTAGGGTTTTTTTTTTCTGGGGTTTTGGGGTTCAGGGTTTATGCGGTTTATAGACAGGGTTTATAGGGTGTTAGGGTTTACAGGGTTTAGGGTTCAGGGTTTATAGGGTTTTAGGGTTCAGGGTTTAGGTGGTCTATAATTATAGGGTTTTAGGGTTGAAAGGGCTTATTGCCACTGCCCCGTCGGTGACCGTGTCTGTGAGTCAACCTGCAGAAATTGCCGTATGCCTCGTTGACCTCACGTGCCTACGATTCCAACGATGCTGCAGGCTGACCAGAAGGATTCCATGGGCCTGGACGAGTTGGACGAGTTGGCATTTGCGTCTGCCAGCCGGGTCCTTGTTTTTCGCGACTCGTCGTAGTTTGATGGAGTTGAAAGTTGAATTTGCAGGCTGTAGGTATGTTGGAGAAGACTTCCGGAGTGTTGCCACTAGAGCCTCAAATCTAAACAAAATTGCAGTGCGGCGTGCCCATTCATTTCATGATCAAGAATATCCAGTTGTGTCAGTTGTGTCCTGTAGATCACCGTTCTCCTTGCTGCCATGAAGCCGTCGTCGAAGTACAAACCGCAGAAGTCAGAAGCAGCGGCAGCGGCAGCCTCCGATGCACAGCGGTCCTCGGCCTCGGAGGAGCTTGCCGAGCTTGCAAGGCATGCGAATGATAATGAAAGGGAAGCCGAGCGGCTTGCAAAAATAAGGCGTGAGCTGGAGGAGGATCTAGAGCTGCAGCGTGAGAGTTTGGACGTGGGCTTTATGAAATGCAGGCTCCTCTCGATCCTTGGGAAGGACAAAGCTCAGTCACAGTCCAGTGCCAAGGCGGCCAAGGGCAGTGAACGCCGGAGATCTCGCTCGCCCAAGCTTCAGCACATTGCATCACAGGAGTCACAGTCACAGGACTGACTCGTCACAGGACGACAAGTAGTGTGCTCAGCCCAGCCGCAGACCCTCGATGCAGGAAAAAAAACGTGTTCGGATGTGCCCGGCTGTTCAATGGCTTCTCCTATATATAGCTCTTTCCATTTCATTTTGTGTGCCTGGGCCCAGGCCGCGACCTCGATCATGATATGATTGCGGACGAGCCAGGCCAGACGGGCGGTGGTTGCATGTGACTGTGCAAGTCATTCCTATTTCAGGTCAGTCTGCTTCAGCCAAAGCGACTGGGTCTGGGCAATCGGAGCCACATGTTGAAGAATCAGCGGTGGGTCCACAGACGAAGAAACGCAAGAGTGAATCAGTTGCTCCTGTAATGCAAGAAGCCCCGGCAGCTAGTTCCAGCTCCCGTGAACCAGTCGGGCGCAGTGCAGTTCGCGCAGCTTCGGCTGTGCCATCGTCTATCCATGATGCCAGCACCGTTCACATCCGACATCCAGAAGTCCCTGGCATCGGCTATGACATTGTCTTGAGACGAGACTTTGTGGTCGGCGCCCTATCGAACCAATGTGTGTGTTGTTCATGTGGATGATTGTTGCATTGCGCTTAACATGATTTTTGATCCTTGGGGATTCCATGGAGATTTAGACAGCCAACATTTGCGAGTATCTAAGGTCCCTGCATGGTATTGTGAATGTCCCCTTCATTCATACTACGATGACAAGGGCAGACATATCCGATGCCGCAAGAGTATGTCTACAAGTAAACCGTCCGAGAGAGTTGCACTGGATCGGATGAGGGCATGGATTCTGGAAGGCAGGGTGGCAGTGCATTGTGGCGTCTGTCTCGTCATGTTTACAGATTGTCTTGTTCTGTCTTTGAGTCTTTGTGGAATTGAAATTGTTGGTCTCTTCTCTTCCCTTCCCTTCCCTTCGCTTCGTTTCTCTTCCCTTCTCTTATCTTGTCGTCTCTCTCTCTCTCTCTGTCTCTCTGTGTCAGCTGATCCGATGTTGGTATCAGGACTTATGATGACTCCGGAACCTGGTGAGACAGCAGAACATTTCCGCAGACGGCACGTCCTTCACGTGCCTGGTCTGAAATCAGTAGGTTTCTTTGTGGCTCTGATTCTGACATGCTTACAAAACCAATAGGCTTCACTTTTCTCACTTCTTCTGCAGGATCCACCTATGGATGCCCAACAGCTTGGAACAAGCGAAGAGCTCCTTTCTTGCAATCAGAGTGTCCTAGTGTTCCCCTGGTCCATGATTCCACGAAAGGGAGCCATTCCGTGATATGAACAGAACGGGATGTTGTCGATGTTGTTGCGTTACGCAGTTACGTTGTTCCATGTGCTAGAATATTCCGTGCCCCTCAGGTTGGAGGCGTCTATCTTGGATCATATTAATGCGAATGCCAGAGGAGCACTTTGATGATGTTGCTTGGCAAAAGTCGATTTGCTTGATTGCTTAGACTGAGTTGTGAATCGCGAATTGCGTTCGCATGCGGTGCTGTTCTGCAAAGCAAATGATCATTTGCTCGGACTCGGACGGCTCCAGTAACAACATAGAAGTTTCACCAAACCTTGGAAGTCGATGGGCAATCGCGTGACAATTCAAATCCTCGATCGCAGGGCGGACCAGCCATGGGTGCAGTCGGTGCCGTCTTCTGTTCCAGACCCGCCATCATCAGGCGGCAGCGGAGGCGGCGGAGACAGCCGAGGATTGTCCTCTGGGCCTTCGACAGACGAGCCGGACGAGGCACCTGATGACCATTGCCTGTCCACCGAATCTGGCGGGTCTGACCAGCCGCCTGGCCCGGCTGGCCCTGACAAGAAGAAGCGGAATCGTGAGAGTGGGCATGAGCCCCAACTCGTCCGAGACACGAAGGACTGGACATGATGTGAGCGGCACACTCAACTCAACGATCGTGCAGACCGTGCAGCTGTGCAGTGTACTTACAACTGTTTTGATTGTCATTGTGTTGCATTTGTGCTTCCCCCGTCGTTTCAGGAGCACAGGAAGGAGCGGCGCAAGCTGAACCAACTTTGGTGTTCTTGGCAAGAAAACGATGCCCTCGCTCATGATGCAGCTATGGCTATGACGATGCAGGCACGACAGCAGGAGGAGGCCATCCATCGGGCCATCAGCCATCATGACACTGTAACATTAACTAGTTCAGCCAACGCTTGTTTGCTGATTGGAGGCTTGTCCTGTGGCTGCGGGGGACCCCAGGGCTGGGAACGACAAGAACACATGAGCTTGGGCAGCAATACTGCAAAGATAACTTGATTAGTGTTGCCCTGTGCACGATTGAACCACAGTTGACACAGCTGAAGCCGGTTGTGTCGATCTCGAGCGTGTCAGGAAAGCTCTATCGCGGAGAGTGACTATGAGACTATGATGATTCATGATGATCCGGCACAAGCCATGCATCTGAGCTGCATTTGTTCCTTTCGCTTCTTGCTCTGGTGCGATTATGGATGTATACAGATGACTGCAATCTGCAGTTTGCAGTGTGCTGTGCGTGTCCAGCAAAGATCATCATGCTGAGCTTGTGAAATGATGCTATCTGTGTACTGTTGTCTGTTGTGCACGTATGACTTTCTTTGCAGCCACTGGTTCTATGCTTGAAGCCACGAAACCGCCACGAAAGCCATGAAGCGACCTGCTGCAGCCGCACAAGAGTCACAAAAGGCGATGAAGGCAGAGAAGCTACCTGCTGCGGCTGCAGTACAGAAGGCGATGAAGGCCGAGAAAGCGATGAAGAAGCCGTCTGCCGCAAAGCAGACCATGAAGGCAATGAAAACCGAGACGGCGAAGAGCGATGAGGAATGGCCTACAGAGTTCGCAGAGCGGGATCCAGCTGACAGTCTTGTGGAGCTGGCTCGTCAACGACGCCGAGAGGAAATATGGCAGAGGTATCGCGAGAAGTTTCTAGAAGGTCTGAAAAAAGGAGTGGACGAAGTCTGACGTCCATGGTCTGACTTTTAATCTTCCTTGTGGGCAGTGCGACAGCATGATTTGTGACTCTCAGAGAAAAGATTGCATTGCCGTGATCCTGGTGTGCATGCCTTAAGCCCTTAAGTCTGCGACTCTGCGACTCCTCAAATAATCGCCGCTCAGGTCAGGACTGGTGTTGGCATCCAATATTTGATTCTCGATTTTGTGAGCGAGGCTTGTGCTCCTTGGCTCCACTATATAAATGCTGACAATGCATGCTTCCTTGCCATGTGACATATTGCCAGGGGCGGTGCAAGCCAGATCTGCTCGTGGCTACGTGTGGCAGCTTGGCAACTGTCGTGGTTATTAATTCGGCTGTGGCCTTTCGTCCGTCTGAATTCATGTAAGACATATACAGCAACATGCACAAAGCTCTGTAGCTGAGGTTTTCTTAAATCTCCACGATTTTGGCTATTGCTTGGCCGCATGGGCCGCATCCGGTCTTGAAAGAAAGTGTGTGCCCTCCCGTGAAAGCATGTGAAAGCCGCAGTGCATGCAAGGTTCGTGTGCGAAAATTTAATCAAGCCCGATGATGCTGCTGACCGGAGCTCTATTATATCTGTGCCCTGGACTTCAACTATGTCTTGATTTGCGCTCAGGTTACAGTAACCCTTTTGATTATGCGCGTTGGTTGCAAGCCCAGGCTTCGCATGTTGGACTATGTATCATAGCAGGTATCTGATTCCGGATGCCAAAAATTGATACCGGGCTGTGCACGCTTGCTCTGGGAACCTTAAGTTGTGTGTGTGCGCTTCATGCAGCTTTCATGCAAGTGTTCACACTCCATGTTAATGTCGGTGTGCATGCTCGGAAGGGGAGTTGAAAGGCACGTGTAAGTTGGACTGCACGGGCCGCCCAGTCTGCTTTTATGGCCCGACTTGCGGAGTATATCGCGACGAAATCCCCAATTTAGTAATGAAGCTCAAGAATAGGTAAGCATCTCCATGATTTGGGTCCATATGGGTCAGTGACATACTACATTGCGGCCCGCGCGACAAAGTGGCCCGCTACCAGCGTGACAGTGCGTCAGTGACACTTAGCGGAGGTGCTCTGTTTGCCAGCAGTGCCATGGCTTTGCAAGAGCTGACAATCCCTATCTTTTACCGCTTCATGATGGCGCTTTTTCGCTGTTGCAAAGCGAATCCGGCGGACATCCGAACGAAAGGACCGCATCTTTGTTACACTTTGTTTCTTGTCAGTTCATGTTTCATGATTGTACTGCATTTGTAGGAGTGGACATGCTGCAGACTTTGGTGGAGGTTTGCAAAATCATGCAGAACGTGAAGGATGACAGGTTGGACGTTTGCGAGGTGTTAGCGTTCGGCTTTAACCTCTTCTCCTCTGCCCAAAGAGTATCAGCCAACGCCAACGACGATGGCTCGTACACAAACCCACGCATCCGTGCAACGAGGGATTTTTTTCACTACGAGCCTGGGCCTGCAGACCCGATGCCGACTCCCCAGCGCCTCGGTGTGTTTGCATCTCAAGGTGAAGGCATGGATGAATATCTGCGGGGACATGCGATGGAGGTGGCCAACAAGGCCGTCGGCATCTTGAGGTCTATAGGCAACAAAGTCAAGGCCAACACCGGAGGCGACAGCGGCCCAGATGCTGGTGAAGATCCAGCAGGCACAGTCCTCCGCTGCATGGCTGTACAAGTTGTGAGTGACCCTGCTCTCGATCACAATTAAGCCGTAAAGCTCCAACCTCTAAACCCACCCCCCCCAATCCTACAACCCAGCACAGGTTGGACGATATGCAGGTTGCACGCAGAGGTCGCCGACTTGCACGTCATGTTGTTGCTTTGGGCAAGTGGATTTCCGGGGTCAACAATTACGTGCGAATGCAGCGACGACGAGGGCGAAGTTTCCGAGCCTGATACTCCGAGTTCCTTCGATGCACCTTTGGTTTCGGTGGTGTTGTTGACTCGTTGACTTGGACTTGTTGTCATATCTTGATCTCAGGATCTTAGAGATCCTGGCTGTTGGCTGCTCGGCCACTCCAGAAACAATAACCAAAGTTTCTAAGATCTTGGGCTTTATTTTCGGGAGGGACAGCTTTCGAGTTGAGGGTTTCGGATTTAGGTTTGGACCGAACTCGAAATTCAGTGATTCCTTGCCGCCCCAAGGTCCACACTGGTATCACTGGCGTTGGCCTATCCTGTGGCACTCCCGTGTTGTTGCTGCATTTCAGAGGGTTGTTTGTGAACACAAGCAGAATAATCAGAAGTCATCCTCGTCAAACCTGTGTTTGTCAGGTTGCCTGTGATTCCGGTGATTGGGCTTCACGAAAGCCTGCAGCCTCCGGCGTGCAGCGGCATACGGTGCTTTTTGAAAGATCGATGTGAAAGTTGTTTGCTGTCATTGGCTGTCATCCCAGAATCAGTGTTTCCTCGTGAATGCCGTGTACGCAGTGAAAGCCGCTCCGAAAGCTGCACAAGGCGATCCTTAGTAACTTAGTATCCTTAGGTCCAGTCCTGCAGTCATTAAACCAAATCCGATAGGCAGTCAACGAACGTTGTCGCGACTTCACCATGTGATCCTGTATGAGCAGTGGGCTGTGTGATGTTTGTGTAGACAGGGGGCCTGAAGTGCCTGAAGGGTGCGCCATGCCTGCGTCTGCTAGCAGTCCGGACAGTCCGGACGATGATTCCAGCTCCGGGAGATTCAGTGGCTCCTCCGATCACGGCTCCAGTCCGGTGAATGATCCGAATCCCGAGCATGATGATCCATGCACCGGGGCCGACAGATCAGTGACTTGTTTGGAACCATTTTTAACGACTCCAGGTTTCGCGGTAGGGTGTTGACGAGTCGACGATGTTGAGCTCTGTAGGGAAGTTAGTTTTCTCAAGGTGCATATGGATGCTGATGATGATGTTGATGCTGAGCAGATGGAAACGGATGAGGAGTCGGAGTCGGTCTGGACCTGGGCATGGAATTCAGACACTGCACCAACTCAGGTTGACTTCGTTGTGTGTCATTAGTCATTTGTGTAGATCTCGAGGCTGGTGAACATAACGGCAATGAGGATGAGACGCCGGTGGTGCTGGCCACATCAGTAGCTCGGGATGCACGCAGTCGGTCAGTTGAGCTCAGTTGGGAAGTTAGTTTTCTCGAGGTGCATGCGGATGCGACGGATGTTGCTGCTGATGATGATAATGGTGCTGAGGAGATAGAAACGGATGAGGAGAAGGTCTGGGCTTGGGATCTAGTAGTTGTGTGTCATTTATCTAGACTTGGATGATCATGGAAACGACGAGGACAATGAGCTGGCAGCGCTGGCCACGGCCACAGCAGCAGCTCGGGATGAACTCAGTTGGCCAGCCTGTTCCGATGAGCTGACATATCTGATTGCTTACAGCTGTCTTTGACGATCCAGGAAAGCATCTCCGATCAGCCTCCGGCACCCGACACGTTGAAGGGTCTCTTTCACTGGCCGTCGTGCTATGCGACCAAGCTGCTACACAATCATGAGCAATCGGCGTCAAATTTCAAGAACTTGGTCCATGGCGGAAGACAGATTCATTTGATTGAGTCCTTTTCTGGCACTGGCAATGCTGGCTTTGCATTGAAGACCCAGTACAATGCCTTGGTGACTGCTTCAGGACGCATGACAATGATATCCATTGAGTGCTCAGCTTGTTTAGGCAGATGTGTTTGATGCCATGTTGTTTGTTGCCTTATCTGGATTTGTGGCAGGAGCTTCTGGCCACGGTTGCGATTTGCAGACTATCATTGCATGCGACCATGACAAAACTTGTCAGAAGATGCTTTGTCATTTGCAGGAGGACATCACCACGTTTAAGCAAGCCAGCTTCAAGCTGAGATTTGCAGGGTTGAAACATGTGGCACATTCATGCAGTGGACCTGGGAGCTGGGAGTCCGGGAGCCAGCATCGGGAGCCTGTAACAGCCTGGATCGCAGGACATACGACCTCATCATGTCCTCACGGATTTGGATCTGCGGGTCAACGAGCAGACACGGCAGGCGTACCGTTGTTTAGGCATTTCGGCGTTGGTTCCAGTTCCGGAAGTTCCGGACCATTTCGGAGCATTCGGAGCTTACTGGTTCAAACATGTCTGAGTCATGGAGTCTGGACAAAGTTGGACTCATGGGTTTTCACTTGTCTTAGCGTGGCATAAGCTGGGTTTACAGAGTTTGTTTGTATGTTTCGCCTAGCCTAAACAGCAATGAATGTGCCTGATCTGCTTTGTGGTTCCTGACGTTGCCGGGGTATACAACGACTTTTGGCTTGGGTATTCGCATACATATATGATATACAATGGCCTGTGTCCCTTGTCCTGTGTCACCAATGCAAGGATCTATCTCGTGCACATACCGAGATCATCAGCCAACTCGAGGCATTACTTGAACTTGAAGGACTTGTGCAATCATGTTTGCTGTCTTGTTGTGTGGAGCACTTTTGGTATAGAGTTATGCTATGCAAATGTAATGATTGCTTGAGTGAGAGAGAATGAATGAACATATTGTGTGAGTAAGTGTAGATGGATCAACCACAAAATATCACATGACAGGGCACAGTGGTGTTTGTGCTGTGAGAGAAAAGACTATGAGCGAGAGCGAGACATCATCCGAGAAGAAAACACGATCAACAAGAACCAACCAGCTACAAAAATAACTCACCTGCTCAAAAAAATAACAACCCTGCTAAAAAAAATAACGACCCTTCAAAAAAATAAATTCCGGGCTCAGGCCGGAAGTTATTTTGCACAGGTTTTTGATGCGCGGCAAATCCGTTTTTTTACTAAGATTGCTAAGCATTTTTAATATTTAGTTTGAAAAAAAACCATGTTTTTTTTAGGCAAACATACAAAAAACAACCCAAATCAATGATTATATGCAAAGTCATAGCGTAGGAAACCCTTTTCAGAAATAACTTCCGGCCTGAGGCCGGAAGTTATTTTTTTGAAGGGTTGTTATTTTTTTAGCAGGGTCGTTATGTTTTTTTGCCGGGTCGTTAAGAAAAAGTTCAGGATTGAACCGGGAAGTTATTTTTTTCACGGGTCGATAAAAACAAAGTTCGGGACTGAACCGGGAAGTTATTTTTTTTACGGGTCGATAAAAAAAGTTCGGGATTGAACCGGGAAGTTATTTTTTTCACGGGTCGATAAAAAAAGTTCGGGACTGAACCGGGAAGTTATTTTTTTTTACGGGTCGATAAAAAAAGTTCGGGACTGAACCGGGAAGTACGGGTCGATAAAAAAGTTCGGGACCGAACCGGGAAGTTATTTTTTTTACGGGTCGATAAAAAAGTTCGGGACCGAACCGGGAAGTTATTTTTTTTACGGGTCGATAAAAAAAGTTCGGGACTGAACCGGGAAGTTATTTTTTTTCACGGGTCGATAAAAAAAAGTTCGGGACTGAACCGGGAAGTTATTTTTTTTACGGGTCGATGAAAAAAAGTTCGGGACTGAACCGGGAAGTTATTGTTTTTACGGGTCGATAAAAAAAGTTCGGGATTGAACCGGGAAGTTATTTTTTTCACGGGTCGATAGAAAAAGGTTCGGGACTGAACCGTGTACCGTACCTGGGACACACCACAATCGTTGCATTGTTACTATGGGCTATGGGACTATGGAGAGGGGTGGCCTGACGTGGGGTGGGAGCAAAACCATACAACAAAAAATTCGCGAGCGCTACCGCGGGGGGGGCTACCCCCTTGGTAAAAAAGGACACCATCATGTACCGTACCTGGGACACACCACAATCGTTGCATTGTTGCCATGGGACTAATGAGACTACGGGAGAAGGGTGGCCTGATGTGGGATGTGGGCTGGGAGCAAGGCACCATCGGTACCATGTACCGTACCTGGGACACACCACAAGTTGTCCACAAGCGTTGCATTGTTACTATGGGACTACGGGAGAGGGGTGGCCTGACGTGGGGTGGGAGCAAAACCATACAACAAAAAAATCGCGAGCGCTACCGCGGGGGGGGCCTACCCCCTTGGTAAAAAAAAGACACCATGTACCGTACGTTGGGTGGCCGGGGCCGGGGCGGCCTGACGTGGGGTGGGAGTGGGAGCAAAACCATACAACAAAAAATTCGCGAGCGCTACCGCGGGGGGGGCCTACCCCCTTGGTAAAAAAAGGACACCATGTACCGTATCGGGGACACACCACAATCGTTGCATTGTTACTATGGGACTACGGGAGAGGGGTGGCCGGGGTGGCCTGACGTGGGGTGGGAGCAAAACCATACAACAAAAAATTCGCGAGCGCTACCGCGGGGGGGGCCTACCCCCTTGGTAAAAAAGGACACCATCATGTACCGTACCTGGGACACACCACAATCGTTGCATTGTTACTACTACGGGAGACGGGTGGCCGGGGCGGCATGACGTGGGGTGGGAATAAAACCATACAACAAAAAATTCGCGAGCGCTACCGCGGGGGGGGCCTACCCCCAGGCCCAGGAGCCCGGCAGCCCGGCCCTCCGTCGCCCGTCGCTCGTCTGGGGAAAGCAGGCAGCGGAGTGATTTTGGTTGGACGGGGAAGAACATACAATGGAGTGGGGCGGAGACAGTTGAGAGGGGGGCAGATAGGGAGGTGGATGCGGAGGGAGGGACACAGGGCAGGCGGGCAGTGTTGGGGATTGGGGGGCAGCGTGGCAGCGCAGGCAGGGGAGCATGATAAATGGATGGAACCGAGTGAGGGCCGAGGGAGTGATGGGATGGATGCGACTGCGAAAGAATTAGTAATTGCTTAAGAATAATACTTGCTCAGAAAGGATCAACCCTTTCGAGATTTCGAGACGATAAGTTGAGAAGTTATATCATTGCTGAGAGATATTCATGTTAATTCAAACCCAATATCCGTTGTGGCTGTGGTGTTTCGATGTTAGGAAACCAAAACAAACCACCGATAACACAAATGTACAGGAGCCGGGCCAGTTTTGGGGTCGAAGCCGAGCACGAAGGATTCGGCTGCTGTCAAAGACCTGAAGGCCGTATATGGACTGAAACTGTTCGGTCGCTATATGCAGATTTTGGACAATGTCGACGTTTGGGAGTTGTCAGCGCCTTGCTGCATGCCGGACCACAAGGCGATGAATCCATATCCATGAATAAAACTTGAAGTCACATTGTTTGTTTGTGTGTCTTTGGCACTGTGGAATTGGGCATTCGGGACAGGCTTGCAAGACGCCACTTGGACACATGCGAGAGTTGCAAGAGAAGAGTGCCGCTGATGGCACACCTTTACCGATGATCGTGTATGCTGCCGGAACTGTGTGTACGGATGTGAGTGTGATCGGCTGCTGGGTCTGTGTTGGATATAATGGACATATTTTGTAGATTTTGTAGAAGACTAGCAAGATGTTTTTTTCAGCCGAAGCAACAACGGAGACCAGGAACCCAGATGGGGCTGCTTGGAAAGAGCAGTCGATCTTTGGCACTTTGGGTGACAGAGGTGAAACTCATGAAACCAGATATCATATTCCACGAGTGCACGGTCAAATTCAATTCGGACTTGCTCTGGCAACATCTTGGTGGTTATGACATCTTGCATATGAAGCTCAGTCCTATCGATTTCGGTTGGCCGGCCAAACGACCAAGGCGGGGTTGTTGTGAGAAGAGGGCAGGTGACAGGCGACAGGTCATGGTCTCGTGGTATCGTTCATGTGCTTACAGACAAAGTGGTGTGGGTATTCGTGCCTTATCCCAAAGTCCTGACCAGTCATTTCTGCAAGGCTGTTCACCGTGATGTTGCGCAAAGAGACGGTGTCGATCAACGGTGGGGTCGAAAGCTTGCTGCAAATGTTGCGAACTTTGATGATGCGACCGACTGCGGATGTGAGCATCTTCTACTGTGCCCCACAGGACAGCAGTGTAGGCGGTGCCGAGACATCAGAGACATCTGGTCTCTCGTCGTTCTGACCTCTTTGTAGTCCGAGTCTGCTGTTTGTTGTGTATTTGCTTGCACACAGGCAACTATCGATGCCCATCGTGCTGCCGGAGCCAAGAAACGGTCGAAGCCGAGCAAGAGCCTCTTCAGAGACTTGCTTGGAGGCAGGGCCGGGAACTCAATTCTGTTGAGCAAAGAGAGCCAGGGCCTGAACCCCAGGAGCCAAGCAGACGTGGTTGGATTGCTACAGGAACTTGAAGAAGGTCCGTCAGATTGCGTTGAAAGGCCTGAAAGCCTGACAGTAGATATGTTGTTCAACTTGCTTTCATGCCTAGGTCTAGGTATTTGTCACAAGAACATGTCGACTCTGCCAGGCTCGCGCTATGCGGTGTGCAATTTGTCACAGAACCCACGCATCATGCCGATTGTGTCGGACAAGATGCCGACCCTATTGCGCACGGCTTCCAACATGTGGCTCATGAATTTGTCTACGCATGACCCACGATCGCCAACGACCAGCAACGATGCTCCTGAAGACATTGAGGAGCGACATCTGTTTCCCGATGAAGCATTGGCATTGATGGGGATACCCGTGTACCCGGATCTTGCAGCTTCAGGGAACTTCTTTCGGTTCCCGCATAGCGAGCTGCTCCATAAGTTCTCAGACACAGCCAAACACGAGCTGGCTGGTAACGATTCTTGACTGACACTACGACAGTTCATGACAGTGCTATAGTTAGCATGTTAAACTTCAAGTCATAAGTGTCATGAGTCATAAGTGTGATGTTTGCTCTTTGCCTTGGCTTGGTGATATGTGATATGTGAGGCAATGCACGTTGGCGTCATTGGTGCCATTTGGGCGTGCATCTTGACATCTGTTCGACTTCATCCACAGCCCACAGCCGCAGCCGCAGCTTGAACCGTGACTCGTACCGGCCGGCTCTCAGACTGCACTGCCAGATGCAAACGTTCCAAAATTCCTATATTTATGTTCCAAGTTTCCAAGTCCAGTCCAAGTGACAGTGAGACAACACATTGCTGAATTGCATGATACCTTTCCTTTTGTTTTGTCGGTTGTCGTTTGGCCACTCAATCGACTTGCAGTTTTGGCTTTTCAGTCGAGCTGTCAGGTTGTGTTTCCAGCCTCCAGCAGCTGAGCGGCTGAGCGCGGGGCCGTTGATTCCTGTACAGCTTGTGTAAGTTGCTCGCAGGCTCACAGGTCAATCAATCAAGATAGCCAGCGTGCAAATGCAAAGCGTCTTGTCTTGTTTATGTTGTTGCAAGCTTACATGTCTCGTGACATAACTTGTGACCCACACTGTGGACTGCGACCGCAATGAATCACTGTTTGCCCCTTTCAGCTTCCAGCGGCGGGCCTGTCGTAGAGTGGTAATCCTCGCCACGGACGTCATGGTGCTCAACAATGAGGACTCGTCCGAGATCGAAACTTCCCATCAATACATGTGACATTAGTCGTACTCGGGTCAGTCTGTGGAGCATTCAGTCCAGGTCCATTGAACAACCATGTCCGATAAGGTAGCAGAGGACATGCAACGGCTGACCAGAAAGTTCGAGCAACGGCTCAACCTCAACGATGAGGACAATAAGGACTTGTCCGACTTCGAAGCTTGCCCATGGATACATGTGACATTAGTCGTACTCGGGTCAGTCTATGGAGCATTCAGTTTATGTCCATTGAACAACCATTCATGTCCGATAAGGTACCGCTACTGCTACCACATCCGGCCCCGCAAAAGGTCGACAAGCCGTCCGACAAGCTTATCGCAGATTTGGCGGATGTGTTAAACCTGCCATACCGACGTGTCCGCCAGAAAGTCAAGATCATCGCTCAACAGAAGCTGTGTATGCATTGTGCCCGGTGCTTTATCATTGAGTATTTGTCAACAGTCGACAGGTGCAAGTATGACGGACTGTATAGAGAGGCTCACGAATGTCTCTGCGAGTTGTGCTACTAGTAGGCTACTAGCCAGCAGAGCAGACAGCCGACTCAGGATCAGTCAGTCGTGCGACTTATAAAGAACAGTCCACTTCTCTGTCTCAGGGCTTCAGTGTTTTCAGTGTTTTCTTCACGTTGGAGTTTCATTGGCTCAGGGGTCGCGAGTTGGATATCATGAATCATGAAGTGTTACTGGAGACAGTCATTTGTTGATGGTGGGAGAAAAGTTGGAATCACTGATAGCATTGGAGTATTTGTCATTGTTTGAATATCTTTGGACAACTGCGCGACTTGGGGATATATTCAGTGTTGGCTGTTTCAGTATGCAAGGGCCATCAGTCACGAGTCACGAGTCATCAGCCAGTCGTTTGTGCGGGCGTGTGTGTATAAGTGTCTCTCTATCTCAGCTATCTCTGGTTCTTTCTCTCAGTTTCTCTCGCTCTCTCTCTCAGTCTCTCTCTCTCTCTCTCTCTCTCTCCTCTCTCCTCTCTCCTCTCGAGTAAAGTCGTGGGTGGGTACACGGTACGGTACGGTGTATTACGAGTATTACGAGATGTCTGCGAGTGCAAGTCTACGAGATGCGCAGTTCTGCAAATCTGCAAGTCGGAGCCGGAGCACAGAGAATAAGTACGTTACGTCGTCCCGAAGGGATGATCTCTTTATTCTACTTTGCGAAAATTTTTCCCAACCCACCCGGGGAATTGTTTCTGCTTCAACTTGAGCCTAACCCTGTGCCGTTGGCCGTTGTGTGCTCAATGAGACAGAGTGAGTTTCTGGCCAGAATTTCTGGCAGAGTAATTTCTCAACTCAGATTAGCCCAAGATCGCATACCTTTTGGGCCCTTGGGCTCTTCCAAGGTGTGATTGCAGCCTGAGGTTCTTAAGGCAACAGCTCATGCAGCTTGCGCAGATTTCCACATCTTGCATGAAGTAGCAATACGGCAATGCAATCCTATCCGCCCAATCCCTAAACCCCAAACCCTAAACCCTAAATCCTAAATCCTATCTGCCCAATAAACCCCAAACCCTAACCCCCAAGCTTCAAGGCCCCCAATTTTCTAGCCAGAGCCAGCCTTGTCCTTTTTGATGGTTCCCCCAAAAGAATTTACAGACCGGTTAGTAGACCTTCTTTAAATAATTCCTACTAAGGCATATAGGTATAGGGCCCTGTCTATTATTTCTAAAAGGACAAGGGTGGCCAGAGCTCCAGCACTGTGAAGCAGTGCCGGACTCCGACTCCGACCCCCGGGCCTTTTGCCCCGGCCGGACCATGAGTGAGAATGAGAATGTGAATGTCGAGTTGACAGGACATGCTCCGAAACCTCGGCCTCTGAAGCCTCTGAATCCCGGTGCCGATGGAGGCCCACTGCCAGCCCGCCCGGTCGTCTCGACATCATGTGTCCAGCAGTCTAGCAGTGTGGCTGTTTGTGTCTTTTGCTGGGCTATTCCAGGCCCTTTGGTAACTCAGTGGGCACACTGCGCTGAATGCGGCACGAAGACTCTATACAGAGCACGTGCGATGCTTTGCTCGATTTACTGGTGTGGTGGTACACTGATGAGTCACTCATGTGGCCGTGGGCCGTAGCCGTAGCGATTACATTTGAGCCGAGGGCCACACAACTTTGCGCCGATGCGCTTGCGGCACGGGGGCGGCTTCATGATCAGGCCCGATCTGCGGGCAAATTGACTACCCTGGAAGAGATGGAAATCAAAGAGCCCGACCGCTACGTGGGATTCCTCAAGCAGTTCATGATCAAATGTCCCCCGCCGGGGCGCGGAAAAGCCTCCAACAAATTCGATTTCGCTGTGTTGGACTACGAGGAAGCGCATGGTGTGCGAACATCCGATCTCCAGGAGTGCCTCGAGTTGTGCGAGGAGGACTTCATCACATACTTCACCACAAAGGCACCTGCCTACCAGCGTGACTTAGCTGAGCTTAGCTGTACAAAAGCTTGTAGTGTAGACTATAGACTATCGACTCTCGACGATCGACTCTCGATTATTCGATTATCGTCGGAATAAGTCATAAATCCTGGAATCCTGAATAGTGACGAGAGTGTGCAGCGTGCAGTGCGGGGAGTGCAGTGCAGGTGAGTCGAGTCTGCCTGTCTGAGGATTGTCAGAAAAGGGCGCCCAGAACAAATGGAAAAATGACTTCAAGGAGAGGAAATACCGGCGGGAACAGCGCAATGCTCTGGACGAGAACGGGAGAGAATCTGGGAAACAGGCCTGTAGACTGCAGACTGTTGGCGTATAACATATTTCTTACAATCAGCGTCCTTTGTATGCTTTGGGAAATCAGCCCCTCTAGTCTCTAGGCCTCTAGAGGCCATCCTGGCGAAGAGGAGTATAGGCAGTATAGGTATAGACTGTCTAAACTTTATCACTCTAGACCCTAAACCCTAAAACCCCCGAAGCCATCGGCCCTAAACACGGTACGTGGTACGGTACGTGGTCACCAGTGATCAACATCTTATGTCGCAGGTGTGGGTGATGTTTGTTCCGGTGCCAAAGAAAATCCAGAGCGAAGAGTACAAGGACATCTGCGCTGCAGCCAAGCGGCTTTCTCTCAAATCTGCTCTATATACTTCTTGACAATGACAATGACATGTGCCTCAAACGTTCTGCTTCATGAAACTCGTAAATGTCTTCGATGCTTTTAAAGCTCGCCTGACAATTGGTTTCAGCGACCATCTTCTCCATGGCAGTCATGAAGAGGCGCAGTTTTTTGGCATAGTAGCGGTCGTCGGAGTTTCCGTGGTAGTAGGACCAGTAACAGAACCCCTCGACGACATCCGTGACTCCAAGCCTCCAAGCACAAACTCCTGTGTAAGCTCTTTGCCGCTTTACCTGACAGCAGTGACAGCACTGACAGGACGCAGCTCACAAGCTTCGAGCTCAACAAGAGATGGTGAAGGCGCGGAAGCTGCAGGTATCAGGTCTGACAGGGTTCGATTCAGCCGCAGGAATCGGCTCCACGAGTCAGATCACAGGATGAGACCAATCAGATCGGGAAGTCGCTAGAGCCTAGAGCCTAGAGCCAGGGGCAACAGAGACTGGACCCATCGGCTCAGAAGCATTCAGAATTCTTGGGTGACCATTGCCGGGTTGCTGGGCTGTCTCCCTCCATATATCCCTGTCTGTGGGTGAGCATTGCCGGGTTCATGGGCTCCTTGTCTCTCCTTGTCACCCTTGTCTCCCTTCATGTGTCACTGTCCGTTGCCGGGTTCCTGGGATTTGGGATCCTTTTTATCTTTGTCGTACATATATATATACATATGTACATATATGTATAGCGTTTCCTGAGCCATTTGCCCTGACCTGATCCCCGCATTGTCCTGATCCATTTTTGTGAGCTGATACGTCTTCCTACCGTGAACAGTGAAGGCGCCCTCCGAGTCGGCTCTAGACAAGTTGCGGCAGAAGAAGGCTGAAGTTGTGAAGACTCTGCTGGATGACCCAACTGAGTTTGGGTTTGAAAGTTCGCGCCCCATAACCCATCTCGATTGTTCATGTGCACAGTTGGAATCGGGCATTTGCAATATAGCCGAATATAGCTCATTCAAGTTGGTGTTGCCAATTGCCAAGGTCATGATCTTCCCAAGCCAATGCGAAAGCAAAAGGAAAGACTGCCAAGAATGAGACCAAGAACTTGTTGGTAAAAGTCTCCGTGGCTCGGAAGGGGACGCTGAAAGATTTCAACGACGCAGATCGTTCCTTGATGAACGGCTTGAAGGATGCCGACAAATGCATCAAGGAGGCACTTCCATTGATCCAATAATCAGAGTAGCAGTAGCAACTGTCAAAGTTCACTTCCCTCAACACAAATCCTGGAATCCTGGGTAGGCCCTCACGTTCTATGAGAAGCTCGATGCACCCGCTGCCAAGAGTGATGAAGCTTTGCAGCTGGTCATTTCCAGACGTGAACTGGTGTCTCCGATGCACGTGTGTCATTCACATGAGTCACATGAGAATATATCACACTTCTGTGGGCCTGTGGGGTGTGGAGTTGCACCGAACAGTTGCACTTATCTTTGGTCGTGTTGGGAGACATTTCACTCCCGGGATGGGCCTTGATCCCAGGTTGACATCTTGAAGAATGAGAAGACAATGAGCCAGGAAACTGCTGACAAGCTGTCAACGATGTGGTCTGGTGATGCTTTTCTTGCCGAGATGTCCATTTCAATGGATCATGTGAAACCCCATGCCGCATCTTGTCTGGAATTGGAATCGGCTCCAGTTCCGGAGCATTCGGGCAGTTGTTTGCTCAGTCCTCGAGCCTCTCGCCTCTCGCTCCGATATGAATATATCCCCTCGTTTCTCATTTCCCAATGTCCGTTTTGATCCACTCCAACATAAATAAAAAACTCCCCCGTATTCCCCGATTCCAAAACTATGTGGCTCAAGACATTCGGTTCAAGCCCCAAAAAGGGCTCCCTCCCCCTCAAGTTGTGTTCAAGCCATTTAAAGCCATTTTCAATTCTCCAGCTTGCATAAATCTAGAGAGCGAGTTTGAGTTTGGGCTGCGGTTCGTTGATACGAGGTTCTTCTGAAAGACCGCAACAACCTCGACTTCGCGCCCAATGAGCAGATGCTTGATGACCTGGTCGATGCACACAGGTCATCCATCGATGCGTTGAAGAAGGCTGGAAAGGCAGCTTCTGACGCAGCCAAAGAATGGATCAGTAACAAGGGCGCACTGAAGAAGGCCCAGGAACTCGAAAAGAAAGAACAGATGAAGGAGGAGGCGTGGTGCAATGTAGAGTCATTAGGTTTGTAGGATTTGGAACTGTGTACTGTGTGACTGTCCCTGAATCCCACCTCGTGCGGCTCTTGCGGTCCGGTGCAGGCCAGACTGAAGAAGCTTGCGGACAAAGACGCAAAAGCCGATGCAAGAGCCCAGGCCAAAGAAAACCGTGCAGCGGCAAAAAAAGCAGCAGAGGCAACAGAGGCAGCTGCGGATGCCCCCGACGAGAAGCCGACCAAGTCAAAGACGAGCCGGCTTGGGAGGGGAATGGCTTCGGAACTGACGGACGCTGATCCGGCAGTGCTGAGGAACCGCCTCGTGGCAATCGAAAGCCTTGACCCCAGTGCTGTTGTGGAAGCTTTCGCATATGGAGTTCCAGCCCTTGTCAAGACAAAGTCGGTCATCAAGAAGATTGTCACCCAGGCCAGGTTTCGCGGTTTCAACTTTGCTTTGATTGTGTTCGTAAGTAATTAGGGCTAAACCGAGGGGGATAGCACAAAGGTAGAACAGCGCCCAGGCCTTTGACAAACCTCGCCCAACCCGCCCGGCCTTGCAGTTTCTGCGTCGAGGTTCGTTTTGGTTGTTGGTTTACAATTTACAAGGTTCGCGGTCGGTTGGCGGCGTTGGCGGTACGCCTTTCCGGCGTCCCCCCTTGTTTGAACAGCGCCCAGGCCTTTGACAAACCTCGCCCAACCGGGGCCCAACCCGCTCGGCTTTGTAATTTCTGCGTCGAGGTTCGTTTTGGTTGTTGTTGGTTTACAAGGTTCGCCGAAGGTCGGTTGGCGGTACGCCTTTCCGGTGTCCCCCCTTGTTTGGCCCCTAAGTAAGTTGTGAGTTGTGAGTTGTGAGTCGTGAGTGTGAGCACAGAGCACAGTCACAGTGTGACAGTGTGAGCATAATCTGATCCCTGAGGCCGGGCCCAGCGGATCAGCCGACGTCTCTGACAAGAATGGCGCTGCTGCTTTGAACATCTATAGATCCGCGATGATGGATTTCCAAACTTCGTTGACTGCAGACCTCGAGGCAGATGGTTGGCAATGTTGCCATCGTTGAAGAGAGTTTCATGACAAACCGTGCTTGTAGTTTTAGGCGTGTTGAAAGCTTGTGTTTATGTAAAGTTGTGCAGTTCTGCCACACGGAGGCGCGACCGGAGAAGACCCGCCTGCAGCAGCTGGTCGATGATGCACCGCTCCCGGAAAAGATCTCATTGGCGAGCCAGATCGAGGCGCTGGAGGAGGTCTTCCGACAGGCAGCTGGCATTCTACAGGGTCGAAGGGTCTTTCGAATCAGCTGCTTCAAGTCACTATAATATGACACATATTTATGGAAAGCCGGTAACTTCTGCATAAACCCTAAACCCCTAATCCCAAACCCACTAAGCCCTATGTCGACATTGATGGTGTAAGCTCAGGGATGTTTTGACCTTACAGGAGCTCCGAGAAAGCGGAAAATCCGAACATGAAGTTGTGCGGAGACAGTTTGGCAACGGGAAGGATGTGTTCCATCACTTGCAGACGAGTTTGGGTGCGGATGCGACCGCCAAATTGTCTCAGATCATGATCTCAGGCTGCAGGCAAAACAGCGTGTATACAGGGCTCACCTCCGGCCCTGGATTAGCATCCGTACAGTACCAACACTCGGGTGCTCGATTGCTCAGCTTCGCAAATTACTGTGAACTGGTGGACGTCTTCCAGACAAACACCTACAGCGATGTGGTCGCGCGCTTCACAAATGTGACTTCGGACGAAGCAGCTCAGATGACAACGCTGAAACAGGCCGCTGTTCGACCAGGAGAGATGATTGTGTTGCCAGATGGAATCCTGTACACCGAGAAAGCGCTCACCGCACACTCCGTGGCGTTGAAGGCGAGGGACAGTGAGGGGATGGCACAAAACCACGAGTCGACGAGAGACGAGACGAGAGCATTGTTTAAGTTTAAGTAGATGCGTCCGTAAGTTGAGAACCTCCGAAGTCTTTGCAAAACGATAAGTAATAAGAGTAAACAACGATTCGATAACTAAGAAGATGTGCTACATTTTCATATCCCAAAGTCCCAGGCCCACAGTCATCCAAAGTCCAGCCTGCAGTAGTAGTAGAGTAAAAACAATAAGAACCAATTAACCGGGTGTGGTTTTTCATGCACCCTCAGGTACCCTCGTTCTTCGTGACGGTGCGTGGGTTGCAAGGGCTCAAGAAGTTGCACGAAGTGTTCACGGAGTATCTTGGTTGGCAAATATCTTCTGCATCCTAGGTCAATGCAAACACAAACATATCATGTCGACGTGTCGATATGATGTTCCGTCCGAGGCACGCGGTGATGGACGAGCTATGCAAGGCTGGCAATCATCTAATGCAGTGGATAGAGGACCGTTCATGTCATGTGTGCTGGCAACTGGCATCGAACAAGTGAAATGCTTCACAAGAAGAGGACCGTGGAGATGCAGCGTCGTCCCAGGGGGAGGCGCCACCGGGGCAATCGGATGCTGAGACGGCTGAGAATGAGGCGGCTCGAACCGGGTGCTGAGTGATCTATGCAAGGCTGGCAATCTTATTCTTTTCGAAATGCGGTTGATAGAGTGATAGAGGAGCATGCAGCTGCAGCCGCATTTCCCCGGGAGAAGCAATGGCAATCGGACGATGATGATGGGCAGGCTCTCGGTCTGAGTTAAGTTATTCCATGTGAAGCGTAATCACCGACCGTTGCCATAGCATAGGTGCGTGAATATGCGACTGATCCCCTCCCCGCCTTCCTCGAGAGTCTGTCGGCTGCTGAATTATCATTTGTGGGGAGATCAAGCTCCACTTGAAGTATGAGTCATTCCGCGCATATGTTTGTGGAGAGCTCGGTGACGAGACATACGAAATTGGATTGCCAGAGAATGACCCTATTGCCGAGATTCAAGATTTCGCTCAGTGGATGTGCGACAAGCATGACACCGACTGGTCGGCTGCTGCTACATTGGATGTGGCCAAGGAAAAGCAGGAGAATTGTGTCACGCTGTTGCCTGTTGTATGATACAAGTTGTAGCCTGCGTCACTCCTGGTCCTAGTCCTGGTGACAGGATGATGGCGGCGGGGGCACCGGCGCCGGCACCGTCAACTTCAAGGCAGAAATAGAAACAGCCCTGCGTCATCGCATGGCATGAGCGTCTTGTCGGTCTCGCTGCTTGTGTTTTTAGAACCAAAGAGTCACCGAAGTAACTCCTAAGCCAAAACCCTAAACCAGAAAACCCTAAACCGCGCCAGTGCCAACAGGATGANGTCGGTCTCGCTGCTTGTGTTTTTAGAACCAAAGAGTCACCGAAGTAACTCCTAAGCCAAAACCCTAAACCAGAAAACCCTAAACCGCGCCAGTGCCAACAGGATGACAACAACGACAACATGTCTGCACCTGCATCGGCGTCGGTCGCTATCCAGGTGGACGGTGCTTGTTGTGTGGCTCTGTGTCTGTGTGTTGATTCAGTGTTGATGTGGACATGAGCGTCTTGTCGGTCTCGCTGNATGTCTGCACCTGCATCGGCGTCGGTCGCTATCCAGGTGGACGGTGCTTGTTGTGTGGCTCTGTGTCTGTGTGTTGATTCAGTGTTGATGTGGACATGAGCGTCTTGTCGGTCTCGCTGCTTGTGTTTTTAGAACCAAAGAGTCACCGAAGTAACTCCTAAGCCAAAACCCTAAACCAGAAAACGGATTTGGCGCGGTCACGGTTGTCCTACTCAACAACGACAAGATGTCTGCACCTGCATCGGCGTCGGTCGCTATCCAGGTGGACGGTGCTTGTTGTGTGGCTCTGTGTCTGTGTGTTGACTCAGTGTTGATGTGGACGAGCATGCATGATGTATGTCGTTTCCTTGCCAAACCGCCCGCTGATGCTGCACTGATGCTGTTGATGCCAGCAGGATGGCGGCGGCGTTGTTCGAGCTGATGCTGCCGAGAATGAGAATGGACCAGAAGCTTCCGACAGTCACGAGACTGCCAAGGACATGATCGTCATATTCATGAGTATAGTTTAATGTTTAATGTCTAACATTGCAGTGACCATTGAATCAGTGAATGTTTGGGTTCCATGTTTCATGGTTTTGTCCAATAGGATGACGACATCGAGGAGGCCTTGCAGGCAACTATCCAGGAGCTGGATGAACCTTGCCTTGATCTTTTGTAAACTTGCATCCTGTGTTATTCTAGTCTGTGATGTTGATCCTGTTGAGGGTGCCGCGACCGATGCCGGGAATGGACGGAAAACTTCCGCCGACAGTCCCACGAGAGCGCAGGACATGAGCCGAAGCTCGTAGTTTTGCCAAGATACCTGAATGATCGAAAGCTTTCACGTTTTTTTTGCTTTTTGATCAAACCAGCTGCTGATGTCAACAGGATGGCCCGATTGACCCTCTTGCAGCCCGAACTGATGCCAAGACGGTCGAGAATGGACCGAAAGCTTCCGAGAGTGCGGAGGCTGCGGAGGACACGAGCGCCGAGTTAGTCGAAGTTTGCAGTCTTGCAGTGACCATTGAATCAGCGAATGCTTGTGTTCTATATGTATATATAATTATATATATGTAGCTTTCTGACTGTTGAAAAAGTTGTTGATGTCAACAACAGGACGGCAGGATTCATCCACCCGCAGCACAACCTGATACCGAGAATGGACCGAAAGCTTCGGACAGTGCGCCTGCGCAGGACCTGAACATCCAGAGAGACGTGTATAGCTGTTTGATTGGAGCAGCTGCTGATGCCAACAGGATGGCAACAACGATCGTGCAACGGATGGCGACGAAGACGAAGAGCAGGCAATCTTTTTGGTAGAAATGCTGAAGACTGCCAAACTGCGAAGCATGTTGCATCCATAGCCGTGCCCAGGAGCCGATCGAACCTGTCCTGAAGAAGCAGAGGCAGTCGCAGGCTACACCGGTGGCATCGACGGTTCCTGAGATTCCTGAGCCTGAGACCACGAAGGAACGTGATTTTTTGTCTTGCGGTGACCAGTGATTAGGCAGGTGAACATGTTTTGTTATATGTTATATACATGGTAGGTCACAACAACTACCAATGCCAACAGGATGGCCAGAACGACCTGGCTGACGTGCAGGCAGCGATGCCGCATGCGGTGTCTGCAGATGCGGATGCTGCGGAAAAAGCAGAGAAGCTACGCTTGAACAGCATGAAGGTGGCGCAGCTCAGGCTTGAGTTTGACAAATGGTCGGTCGACGAGGCTACCAAGAAGACGATGCGGACGGCCGCAAAGAGCATCGTCGTAGACAAGCTTTTGTCTTTGTTCAGGGAGAGCAAAGCCAACAGGCCGATACAGTCGTTTTTCAAGCCGCAGCCGCAGCTTGAGCCGCCTGAGACTGTGACACATGTGAACGAGCCTGCTGGAGAGCCTGAACAGGCTTCCAATCCCAAGCGAGTTCGCCTTCTGTAATGTGTAGAGCAGAACAACTTAAGTAACTTAAGTCGTGAGCCTGAGCATCAGAAATCAGAAAGCTCTGAGATTTCAGATGTCGAGTCGAACTCCGCTAGCATGGCTATCGTTAGCCGGTGAGCCGGATGATGCACTGCGCAGAGTGTGCTGCAAAAAGTGTTGCGTCAAGTCTTGTGTCACTGCACTTTAGCTGTTCGGCGATTGGAGATTTTGTCAAATTCGGAAATTTATATATATATATATATATATATATATTCTGATTCCGTCACATAGATACATTTGGATAGCATATTGGATTCATCAAGTTTTTGTTTCGCTGGTGAAGCAAACATCGAATTCTTGAAAGAAGTGCATACATACATACATATGTACATATATATATATGGGAACTTTCCTTCCGGATGTTGTCAGATAATTTTTGCTTTCCCACTGCATTCGAGGCTTCGGGCTCATTGAGTTATTCCTTTGTCTTGCTGTTTTGAATGACGGCATTTGCCTGGTGGATGCCGTGTGGACTTACTTTTATGTTGCCATTAGCAGGCATTTGATACGAATTCACCGGATTTCCGGTATTTCGGAGGCCGTTGTAGACGAGCCATTCCGTGCTGTAATCCGACTTTCCCATTCCATAATTTTCAAACACTAAAACAACTTGACAAAAAATACCGACCCACTCAAAAAAATAACTTCCTGCCCGACCCGTTGATTATGAAAGTTGCCACCTGGGAGGCTTCCAGATTGCATTTGCAGGTGTCGGAAAAGAACAAGGCGGAGGCGAGGCTGGGCACACAGCAGCGCTTGGTACAGCCCAATGAACACCATGCCATGCGTCTCGCGGTTGAAGTTGCACTGGGAAAGTTGAAAGACAAGGAGGTCCCAGCTAAGTCGGTCCTGGCCGCAAAGCTGGAGCAGATTGAAAGCAACCAGCCCGTGGCCGAGCTGCTCACCGAGGTAGCTTCGCTCGAGGGCTCGGAGCTCGAAGCTTATTCTGCTGTGATTGACCCCACTACCAACGTGCTGAAGATTAAGCCAGGCAAGACGCTGACCAGTATGCCCAATAATCCTGAGGAGTTGCGGCTGCGCCATCGCCGCATAGGGCTTGCTTGGGATTTTTTGGCTACGAAGCATNGCCCAATAATCCTGAGGAGTTGCGGCTGCGCCATCGCCGCATAGGGCTTGCTTGGGATTTTTTGGCTACGAAGCATGCTCTTAGGCCTTGGCTTTCTCGCAACACCACCGATGTCTTACGGAAGTTCAGCGATTACATTCTGGGTTCACAGGTTGCCGGCTTGGTTGCAGGCGATGGCCACACCCCTACCTGGAACATGGTCCTGAATTTTGAACTTGAGGCCCGCAAAGCTGTGTACAGGTGGGTTCGGGACGGCGATGTGAGCACGCTTGAAGAAGGCTTCACCAAAGCTTCGCATGACATGGAGTTGCTGAACCGGCACCTCGT